>OY294050.1:3372207-3619641 GCA_958510825.1 Brachypterus glaber
AAAAAAAATTGTTTATTTTTCTAATCGAAAAGTGTCGAAATTGATTCGTTTTATGTGTTTTAAGCTAAAGGTAACATAAAAACTACAGTTTAAAAAAAAATGTTTTGGGCCTTAAAGGATTAACCTAACTTTAGGCTAAAGTCGAGTAAAATTTACCTTCTTTCCTACTAAAGCATGCAAAAAAATAAAATTGTACTTATAGAGATTTAAAACATGATTTTATCAAGGATTTATTTATCCAGGTTTATATAAGAAATCCATGAAAGTAGGAAAAGTGTTATCTACTTCACCAATCCAATAATTTCGGTCAGTTTTATTACAGTTTTGTGACAGCTCACCTTCTATAAAAAAACACAAGGAAAAAGCTATAAATGCGCACTTTTTTTAGATGAGATCAGCAGATAAATTTGCTATCTCTTTTTGATAATTTCCCCTTTAAATTCCAACAAGAGCAAATAAAAAGTTAGTGAGTATGTATCATAGTATGCTATGTAGTTCTGTAATCTCCGTTGTGGTGGCAGATAGGGGCGGGCATGTTGTTAGGGTGGAAATCCAACGAATGACCCATAAAGGTAAAACAACTGGTAAAACATTGTATTATAATAATATTAAGACGAACGATTTTTACTCTTGTATACGGTTAAAATTACTTTATCTTCTGGTCCTTTTTTTTTGAAAAACAAAAAAAAAATCAAAAAAAAATTAAAAAAAAAAAAACTTCAAAAAACTTTTTATTTTCTTTTTACAAAAACGAAAATATTTCGAAACGAAAAATTAATTTTTTAAAAAAAGTTTAAGGCCCACATCTTTTTTGTTTTCTGGTGAATTAATTTTAAAAATAGGGATCTTTCCTTTACAGAACTTGATTTTTCCTAAAAATTTCAATTCAATCGGACTATTGGTTCTTGAGTTATCGTGTCCACAAAAAGCGTGAAATCGGACGGACAGACGGACAGACGGACAGACGGACAGACGGACAGACGTACAGGCGGACAGACGGACAGACGGACAGACCGACAGACGGACACACGGACACACGGACAGACCGACAGAAATTTTTATTTTTTTTTTTCATGAAACACATTTATGTCTGTGACACCATTTCACCGATGGGAGGATTGGTGTAGTGGACTACCGCGTCATACTTGACGAGTTTACTACCCAAATAGCGTGAGTTCGATTCTCACCGGCACCGATTTGCCTTTTTCAGTTAATTAATAATTTAAATTTGGCGAAGGCGTAAGTGAAGCGGACACTTCCTATAAATTGGTTCGAAAGTCAATTAAAGCCGGTGGTTCCCTCTACTACTAGCCCACACAAGTCCTGGACTTAGGGGATGCTTAATTAAGTAGAATAGTACGAGGGTAAACAAAAATGTTATGTTATGTTATGTTAAAAGATATATCTCATGTTCTTACAATTTATTTAAAATAAGTCTCAATCCCAATTGTTATTTAAAAAAAAAACTTATATTTTGTCACACTCTATAGAAAGTCAGAAGGGCATAGAGTAAGTAAAATGACGCGTCCGTTGTATTGTAATCATGGTTGCCAACTGGCCCGGCACTAAAAAGTTGAATGACTTTCGAACCCGGATTATTTTACTTTATGTACGCATCTCCCGGAATTCTCTTCTTATACAATTTGGTAAGTTAAAGAAGGCTGTGATAAAAGTCCAGGAAACTAGATAGTCGGAGAGCTGGTGACCATTTTTGTTTCATTATTTTCTCCCGGCTGTCTTAAAGTACATTCAAATCAAGCCATCTCCAAATTTCTAGGCTCCGGATCCGGTTCCATACGGTTCTAGAAGCTCCAAAAGCTCTGGCAATGAGCTATCAAAAAATCTATTTTTAATTTGCCAAGTCATATACATTAAATTTATTACATTCAGATTAAGCTATTTTCACACACAATAATTCTGGGGGGGTAAGAACAGTCTTTAAAAAGTGCCATATGTGATACTTAATTTTTAAAGAAATGAGAATTTATGAAAAAATTACTTGGAAGTTCTATAGTTCTATGTATGAAATAAACTTTTTAAAAACATTTTTTACCCTTTGGCCTGCAGAATCATTGTGTAAAACTGAAAATATACCAATCTAAATGTAATAAATGTAATAAATGCGAATGTGTTTGAATTGGTAAGTTAAAAATATATTTTCCCACCGCTTAGGGGCTTCTAGCACCCAAGGGATAGCTTAATTTGAATGTACTTTAAGACGTATATAAAACACAGCTCTTAGACTAAGAGTTAACTTACTAGTAAATTATTTTATTTCTCTAAAAAAATACACCCCACATCCTTTATTATTTGTGAGCAGTATTTCATTCTAGGCATTATACATTTCTTTTAATGCCCACATCGCTCTCCAAAGTATCTATCTTATTACACGGTTCGCCGTTATTCACTTTCAGCTCGAAATTCAAAAATAGTTTTTTTGTACAACTTGTTTACATATAATATGCCCTCCTTAGTTAAAACGTCCTAACTAATTACTATTTTCCCTAATTTTTTTTGGATAAATGGCCAAATTTCCTGACTTGCAGGTTTCAATTTAAATTTGCTTGACTTTTTCCTGACTTCCCTGTTTTCCCTGACTGGTGGGGACCCTGGAGAATTGATAAATATGGCATATAGAACAACAGGTATATGCAGATAAGCTGAAAATGACAAAAATGTTAGTTAGGACGTTTTAACTAAGAAGGGCAGTAATGTAAATATCAGTTTAAATTTAACAAACTATTGGGTTTTAAATCGCAAAAAAGTTTCACATGAAATCCATAACTTTTGAATTGGCCTCAGAAATAACGCGTGTGTAAAAAATCATACATAAAAAAAGAACTCCTTGAACCAAGCACACATGTCTTTCTATATGTTCAAAACCATATTCTCCTGTTTTAAGGCTAGCGTTTCTTTGAACCAAAGACAATGTCCTTGAATAAATAGGGCGGATCTTCATTCAAAAACCCGTGCTCTTCTCAAGGACATAATTGACTTCGTTTAAAAGAAATCCTAGCCTTGAAAGAAGAGAAAATAGCTTTGAACATATCGAAAGACAGGTGTCCTTGGTCCAAGGAATCTTTATTTTCAGTGTAAGGAATCTTACTTTTCTCAGACTAAAGCTGAAGTAGGCTGTGCTATAAGGATAAATGGCAAACACTTCTTCGTAAATACCAAAACAAATCTTTACATTTATGTTTATAGCAGTTTATAATGGAACAAATATTTTCGGTCCTAAGGCGCTTACTACTTGCTTAAAAATATGTTCATTTTAAATTCAGGGTTTAGACTGCTACACTTGGCCTATCTACATTTATTTCCTCCTTTGTTCGCTCTCTGAAATATAACTTGACATAGCTCATATGATTTGATTTCGTTTTTAAGGAAAGAAGTGAATTGGGTTTTGGGTTAAACACTCAAACTAATAAGAATTTACACACTCATAGATACCGGGTGTCCCAACTCTATTTACCCAACGATTTTTTCGAAAACTTCTGCTAAAATCATCTTAAATAAGACAACTTTAACTATCTTTTAGCGTATATTTGATACTTTCAGCTCTTAAAATGTGGGCAGTGGGCATAGGAGGACTCTTTTTAATGGAAAGGAGGTCGTGTGATACATTAAGAAGAAAAAATTTTAACCTGTCAAAGTTTATATCTGTAATTTTATGTAGAAAATTGTATTTATGTATTTAAAATAGGATGTATAACGTCCAACTTTATGGTAAAATGTTTGTAGATGTGTTGACAGATGAGAAACTTTTTAATTTTAATGTGTAAGTAAAATTTTTTTTTGCATAGTGCAGAAAATATTTTGCTCATACATTAATTTATTGTTGTTAATTATGCTAATTCAGTATTGATTAATTAAAGGTTCGAAAACAATAGAAAGGCCCCATCGAAACGTCACAAATTAGAGAAAAGAAGTTTTTGAATTGAATACCCCCGATACATTTATAGATGGCTAATGTACGATGTAGGAAATTAAATTTTTTCAAAAATTCTATAGTCCATACAAAATCGTTAAATTGTCAAATAAAGGCCTAATGGATTAATTATGCAAATTGATATTAAAATCAAAGGCTAACGTTACTTTTGCTCAAACAATAAATAAATTAATGGAACATTTTAATTAATTTGACCGTAATTGGTATTAATTTGGCTTTATTTCATTTTAATTATATATTTCTAATTTTAAATGATTAATACACAGTATACACTGAAAACTTGTACCGTTTTAAATACTGAACAAATTGTATATATAGGTGAGGGAACGTTCAAGTATTACGTAATGTAAATTTTGATCATTTTGGTTGTATTTATTACAATTTTATGTTGTTTACCTCTTATTCTATAACTGATTGTTGTATCGTATAACATATTTATATTATATCATATTACAAAATATGGTTGGCGCCTATATTACAACAACATTTCTATCAGTGAAGTTATTACAGTAACATTATGTTTTACTGTAACAACATTTAATAATTTAAGTTGCTTAGGGTTCCGTAAAAAGATGGCAGTGTGAGCTAGACTATATTTGAAACAAAAAAAAAACACTAAAATAGTTAGCTAAAAAAGATTTTACAAAAAAAGTTTTTCGCTTAAAAAAGTGTAAAATAAAAATCGCCCAAGAAATTTTTGAAAAATAAAAAAAACATTCAGTAAAAAATATTACCTAAAACAATTGTGACAAACGAAAGTTTACCTACTACGCTTTTTGATTTCCAGTCAAAATGCACTTTTATCCCTAACAATAATTTTAAGTAATTTTAAAATAAGTTTTAATGAAAAGTACGCTGAATGGAAAATGTTTTAGCCTATGCAATTGCTATACAGATAGATAATTGAGATAAGTTGAATATTCAAAGAGTAAAATGTAGATATTCATCCGCTTATTTAAGCTCTAAATAACTTTGTTTGTACTGCTCGACTTAGCTAAAACACTGCTTCTGCATGACATTTTATACAAGAATATTTTAAGGCAGAAGCAACTCTTCACCCTACAATATACAGGGTGTTTTTTTTTTAACCTGAAACTTTCAAATATCTCGAATACTATGCATTTTAGAAAAAAAGATGTAGAACAAAAGTTGTTTGTTTTATTGGGTGAAACTATAAAATAAAATAAATAAATAAAATAAATAAATAAATAAATAAACGAAATGGTGTATTTATTATTTACGGATATTTACGTTTTCAAGGTAATTTCAAGGTCAACTTTGTTTTTTAAATAGAAACATATATTTTTTTACTGCTATTTAATTTTCCCCAAAAAAAATAAATATATTTTTTTAAAACTTTTTTTGATCGGACTTTTAGTTGCAGAGATAAGGGAACGTTCAAGTATTACGTAACGCTCCTAGGGGGGCGGAGGTCATTTTGGAGTATTACGTCCATGTTAATTGTATAGGAAAACAGCGTTACAGGGGGGGTGGGGGTCCAAAAAGATCAAAATTTGTGTTACGTAATACTTGAACGTTCCTTAACACAGACATTTTTAACATAACCTCAAAAAACATACTTTTCGCAATGATATATCCAAAATTTGTTATTTGGTAGGCATGTTTTGGCAGTAGATGTCACAAATTATAAGTCGGAAGAAAATGTGATGATAAAAAGCCTTAAAAATATATTTTGACAAAGAAGAGAAACTTGACATATCCGAAAATGCTAAAAACACGTTTGCACAATTGCGGATTTGCCATTTCCCTAGATTTTAATTAAAGTCTCCACTCTTATTCTTGACAGAAAACGCGACATTAAGGCACAACCAAAAGGTGGTGCTGGTATAAGCTAAAATATAAGATACTTCGTTTTTGTTAAGTGGTGCAGTCGGTAGTGAATTTTACAAAACTTATGATTAAGCATAAACTCGTGCTCCGGCTGGTTTTTCCATATAAATTTTCGTGCGTATGCGGTTTGGTGCGCCGTATTTTCTCCAGTCCGAATAAAAATTTAATTAAATAATTCTGCGGGTATTTTTTATTTAAAAAACTAACATAACGCTAAGTAGAATGTACGAATGTAATGTTGTAATTAAAAAATCTGAAATTATGATTAGCTATTTTTTGTAAAAAGATAATATTTGTCTAGAGAATTTTTATTTTCGGTTTTTAACTATACACTGTAAAAAATGAGTGTATTATTTAAACTGAATCTTTAAATTTATTCTTTAAATTTACAATGACGACGTAATCTCCTATTATCCAGTTAAAATTGTAGTTCATTATTACGGTATGAAATTCGACAAAATTTTACAATCTTTTCTGTTATTAATCATTTTTTTTTAGTAAAAATAGTTTTCCTAGAAAAAATAAAAGTAAAAAAATAAAAAAAAGTATTAGGATCGGCCAGGTTTGAACCCAGAACCTTCTGTGTGATACAACTAATACCAACTTAGCTAAACTATAATTTTAGTAAATGGTATAGTATATGATTTTAAGTAATATAGAAGCACATTATATTATTACTGTCCCTGTTTAATCTTCCCCTATTTTCTTAAAATTAATAACAATTTTATTAATATTATTTTTTTTTGTGTTGTTTCTTTTGTGAAGTATGCTTTAGTTTTTATAATTAGCGCTTGACCTTGCCAAAATTAGCATTCACTCCGGTCAGCAAACCAACCGAGGTGGTATTAAATTGCTCTGCAACGAGTAAGGTGTATTTCTGCCACGCGTGTTTTGTAGTTTTCGCACAAAATGACAGATCAAGCTATAAATCGCCTATGAATATATAGTCGAACTGCTCCCACCACAATTGCTATCGCGCGCACTAGGATAAGGGTCTATCAACGTTCATAAGAAGAAAAATACTAAATCTAGTCAGAAGAACTTGCAAATTTTTCGTATTTAACCCCCAGTTTTTACAGGCCCACCCTAATGAATAAAGAATAAAGAAAAAGTTAAAATCAAATTAAATTGGGATTGAAGTTGTCTCTCAATTGGTGGATATTTATTGTTTTCTCTAGTGTCTCTTCTTTTGATTACTTTAAGCCCTAGCGCACGAATTAAGTTATTTTATCAGATTTTCTGTAACAAAACTTTTGTCTGCCTCAAACAAGTGTAATAAAAACTTTATGGTATCACGAAATACATCTTCAATCTTGTGCTAGTTCTTTACTTAATTCTTATATTCTTCGTATCCTTCAACCAGAAGCGTATTTACCATCCAATTTTAAAAACAAACAAGCCGTGAAGATATATAAGGCATTTCATTATATACTATTCGCAGTAATATATGTCCATATATTACGTAACGCAATTTTTCAAAAAAATTGTCCCCCTCCCCCCCAGTACACACATTGGTGTTCTGTGAGTACACCTTCCGCGCGAAAATGTATCATCGCCGATGATTCATCGGCAAGTCACGCAAGAACAGGGCCGTAAGATTTTTTTTTAATATCATTGTCAACAGTTTTTTTACTGATTACAATATTATTTAAATATTCATAGTTTCGTCAATTTTTGCGTGAAAAAGGGAATTACGGGCCACTAAATGGTAATTTATGTTGAAATAAAAATACATCTGCCAAGCTTAGAAAATAAACATTAAATTTATTAAATTCCGCTACGTAACGTTTGCCTAGACTAATAACCTCTAGACGGACGGACTGACAGACAGACAAAGAAAATTCGTTTTTTTTTTGGAAGGGACCTTGAAAAGAATATATCTAAAAAAAAAAGTTTTTCACCTTAACAATTCTTTCATCTTTCCGTGGTCGCTCGTAAGTAAAATGTGAAAGATAAGTAAGAAGCGTAAACTATGGAATACAAAGCATTAATATTCTTCAGGGCTTGTTTTTTTCCTTTATTTTCTCTCAACAACTGTAAATGTGGACGACCTTTGCCGCCGAGAGAAATTTCAATAGAAACTACATTTAAACTTTTATACTGTCGTAAAAATATAACATTTGTAATATTTCTCTACTGTAATTTAAACAAAAACGAAAAAAGCTAGCATTTACCTTGCAGGTATAGTATAAAAAGTCCAAACCTACGTAAAAAATTGCTTATAAGAATTTTTATGCATCAAATAAAATTCATTCATTCGAACCTCGATAATATGAGCAAATTTAGTTTGAATCGCTCATGTGCAGGATCGTGCAATATATTTAAAAATTACATGTTGCAACAGCGCATATATTTTTTCACTTTTAGGCGAATTTTTGTTGGGCTTTAGCTTGGATAATTTTGCTTCAACAATTAATTGTAGACTGCTTCATTGTCTGTTATATTATTTTCCACCGAATTATTCCCAATCATTTTATTGTAAATATATGCAAATGTTATGTAGAAGAATAGAGACTAAGATTGCATATTAATATTAATAGCAATCAGCTACATATTACTGAGTGGTGATGTAAAAGACAGGTTAGTGGCAAAAATATTAATTATTTATCAAAAAATATTTAGCATTTTTTTTTCAGGGGCTGATTATTTCAAGTTAAGTGACAAGAAATCCTAAATTTAACTTTGTGGAAGTATATTTGTTAATTTTCTCTCAACAACTGTAAATGCAACGACCTTTCCGAGAGAATTTTAATAGAAACTCCTTAAAGTTTCGCACTGTTATAGAAATATGAGTTTCGTAATCTTCTAGAACATTAATAAGTAAATCCGTTTGAGGTTTTTGTTAGTAAGAAACTTTGTGAAAATTACTAAAAATAGATTACTTTTTCGCTCTATTTATATTATATCAATGCCAGCTTTTGAAGAAAACAATATTTCATATTTTCTATGCAATATTTATTTTTAATTTCAAAGATACAACTCTTAGAAACTTAATTTTTTTCGATGTGTAATGAGGTTAGTAATCCACCAAAATGCATACTTAACTGGTTGCATTATGAAACTAAAATATAAAAACAGCCTACAGAATACTACAGTCAAATTCACAACTATTCGCAATGACGTCTTCACAAAAAAAATACCTGGATACCGTCGTATTTTTTATAACATGATAATATCATCCATTTTACCATATTGATTTGCTATTATGGATCCACAACTGCAATTTACCATGGTAAAATACGACCGTATTATTTTGTGACGATGTCAGTACATATAGATTTGGACTTTTTGGACTTTTTGAATTTGAATCTATATGTCCCACCAGTTTATGTTTTCAAATAATATATATTAATTAAAATATATTTAAATGAAATATATTTTAAAAAATCGACCTAGTTATCTTTATATTTAAATAAATAAGATATTCTGTAAAATTTTTTATCGTATCGTATCGTATAGTTATCGTATCTACAAAAAACGTGACATCAGACGGACGGACAGACTGACGGACGGACAGACATATTTTCAAAGTTTTTTATTTTTTCATAAAACACATTTGTATCCAAGAATTTTTGTATTGGGATTTTTTTTGGCGATTATGGGAAATTCAATTCGTATAATACTATTCTAGCGCTTACGCGCGGTGAATAGTATAATAACAATGTGATTTGAAGTATAAGAAAACATTTCATTAGTAAAACAGTATAATTTGGTTAGGGTTCTTGGCAGTAAATAGGGTATTTTTTCCGACATTCAACGCACCCTTCGAAAAAATGTTAATTCATTCCGCATTCGGGTGACTAGAAAATTATTTTTTCTATCCATTTCTTCCATGAGACTGGATAATGACCTTTGGAACTTGAATTTGAATTTGTAAAGAAGTCAACAAAAACTTATAGATTTTTAGTGAATTTTTTACCCTATTTCGAGTTAATTTTTTTTTTCTATTCTATCCAAAATGATCAAAATTTGCGTTACGTAATACTTGAACGTTCCCTTAGAGCACTAGTACTTTAGAAAACTCGCCGCAAACGGACCGTTTTCTAAACTTGTACTCGTGCGCTAAAAACGGGTGTTATGAAACTATTTGATCCCCAATTTTTACTAAAAAATATATATAAATATACTCGGCGCATTATCTATCTGAGTAACAAATTGGATCAAGGAAGCTATGATTAGTGGTTTAAAAATGACTTTTAGTAATATTCTTGTAGCCCATTGTGCTTTTGATAATTTTTAACATTTAGGTTAAATTGACTGTCATTTTACGTCTTACAAATAATAAAAAAATCTGTTTAAAAAGTAAAACTTTGTTCAAAATTATAATAAAAGTAGGTTTTTATTCATAAAGTGCTATTATAAACTTAAATTTAACATTACCTGAATAAAATTACGGACCAGTATTATTTTAACCAAAAAATTATCTGTTATAGTGTTTACTTCAAAAACTTATAGGGCACTGCATTATATTACTTCATTTAAACAAAATGTTTATAGATGGATGCTTTAGTTTTCTTTTTATGCACTTTTCTTGTTATTTCTTCTTGCTAAAGCAAATTATTTGTTTTTTTTATAAATGTCAAATTAATGTCTTGATTGACAATAAATTTTAAACAAGATGAAAACCTTACATAAGGAACTAAATATATTCTGCCAACCAAATAACAAGAAACAAATGACCATCAACTCAGATAGATAATGCGCGGAGTTTATCTGTAACCCTTTTCTCCCTAGATTTACATACAAAAGGCTATTTATTATTTATTTATCATTTTTATTTTTTCGAAAATCCCTGTGTATAAAGAAATCATTTGACACATATGCTGTTGTAGTCATAAATAAATATTACACATAATAAAACTTTTATGAAAAAATGTTATATTTATATAGGTTTTACATATATAAATATATGCAAACTTACTCTATATTGGATATGAATTTTCACAATTTATATTTTTATTTGTTTATTTAAATTTGTTGCTGTTCTATTTAATGCTCTTTAAACACTGCAAACAACTAAAATTTTATCGATAATTCGTGTTACGTTTAAAATATAAACAAGTTTATTGAAAAAGTATAAAATTTTTTAAAATCAGTTACCATTTAGGTACAATTTTTAACACATATTTTTTTAGACACAGAATAGTATATTCTATAACTAATATGGAATAGACAATATTCCGCGCGAGCGGAAAGTTTGTCATACGAGCCGGCAGGCGAGTATGATGTATCCGCGAGCGCGGAATTACTATTCCATATGTGTTGTAGACTATACTTTTTCTTTGACTGCAAATATAAAACACTGTATGGCTTTAACTGCGGACAAGGTTAAAACCAATGCGTTTTTGTGACTCGACATTGTAAATGCAACAAAACACATATTTTTAAATAAAGCAATTAAATAACATTTTAATAATTTTATAAAATTAGTACTTAAAAAAGATTTTTATTTAATTTTAGCACATATTTACAAATTATAATGCAAAAATTAAAGGTTGTGTCAGATTGTTGTGACAGATATCAGGTTTAAATATTTAACAATAGATGGAGCAGTTTTAATTTTTTGAACTAAATTAATAAAAAACTGGTCAAATATTAAGAAAAACTAATAAACCTTATGTAATTTTGACTCAAAACTTTAAATTGCATTAAATTATTCAATATTTCATGGTAAAATATATATTTTTGCTAATTTTGCTACAGTTTTCTTTACTTTTATAAACAAGAGATGGCACTACATGTGCTCATTCTAACACTTGATACGGAATATTCATACCGTATCTAGAGCTAGAATGGATTCATTCTGTGTTTGAAAAGTGTGTGTATTTGCTTATATTCTAAAGCAGTCGTAGAAAAATAAATATTCTTGTTTCAGGAATCCGTCATTTAAAAAAAATACTGCTGCCAACAAAGTTATACTTTCCCTTTAGGTCTAGGTTTAGTAAAACTAAAGTATATTTTTGGAAAACGAAAAAATTTGATCAGAAAATCAAAAAAAAAAAATATTATAATGAAAAGAAAATTGAAATATCTATTTCTATGGAGCTGAAGATGAAGTCGTTTTAGGCTTCGAAACGTGTCCTCAATAAATAAAGAAATTAGGAGAATATTTTAAAAAATAATAAAATTTTGTTGCTTAATGAAGAACGAAAAAAGCAAGCCAAAAATAAACAAAAAAGATAAAATATTTCTCTGTGGATTCATAATTTTAGTGTAAATAAAATGTCCCGGATTTCGTAAAGATAATGAAAATATAGTTTAATTTCTGCAAGACTCTATGTTAAAGATGATATTATATAAACAGGTTTAATAATTATATTTACACAGGGAGAGATTTGCCCCCGATACTTTCGAGTTACGACTTTCGTCTTAATTACGCTTTTCCTAAATATCACTATTCTGCCCCAAGTATAACAAAAGTCGTAATATCATTTATCCAATACATACAGATTACTATAGTCCGTCCAATTATGCAAGATAGTAGTTTAAAATTCCCGCGATTTTTAAGCTACATCATTGGTTAGAAACTCGTACCTTTTAACATATAAAATATTATGACATTTTTTATCTATGACAATGATTGACGGTCGTTAAAGCTAATAAAAGAAGAGAAAGTTTCATAAAAAAATGGTTAAACCTAATGTTATTTTGTATGGTATTGAAAAAGGTACTTTTTTTGCCACTTTTATCTCATTTTTCTCAGAAACCTTAGGTAAAAGAAATATTCTGAGCCAGGTTCGATCTCAGAGACCCAAAATTAGTTAAAAACATATGATTCCAATCAGGGCAATAAACCGTGTTGCCTAGTGTAATTTAACCTAAAAAACAATTATAATTTTTTTTATTCTCAATTTTAGAGAATTATTTCTGTAAAAGATCCAACCAATTAGAGTCAAGAACTAATTCAAACCACATTTAAAATTCTACTGTCAAATCAATGGACAATTAACCTTACTTTTTGTGAATTGTCGGTTTAAAATATATTATAATTACATTTTGACAAATTTTAATGCTTATCGGCAATGCCGCTTATTTGCGTTTTGGCAACATGTGGCAACAGTGGACGAAAGCGCCTTGCTTTTTAAATTTGACAGTTTTATCAGTGTGAGTACTTGGTGTAGGATTAATTTAGTTACGGCCTTTGTTATAAAAAGGGCAATATAATATACTAGAATACTGAAATTTTCTGAGATTTATGAAAATTTAACTAAGTAAGTATTAAAAGTTATGGAGAAATTCGACTTTTTATGATCTCTCTGCTCAATTGTAATTTTTCTAATTTCTTTGTCTTTTTATAAAACTTTCGTCAAATTTCACTTTGGCAACAATATGTTACCGAGAAAAAAAAGTTTTTTATTTCCCTTTTTTGTTCTTTTTTATATAGGGACATAAAAAATCACATCTTACAAGACGAAAACAATTAATTATTGTTTTTTATGGCATCTAAAAGAAAGATTTTTTTTATGGTAATGAGCTTAATTTAAGTTCAATCAAGAAGAATAATAAAAGTATACAGAGTGTTTAATCATACAACCAGTTTAGCATTATTTATATCTATGCATATGTACGTAAACCTAACCTAACTTTTTTTTTAATCATTGGTTTACCTTGGGTTTTCGCATGTACAAACGTACTCCCATAAGGTAGATTTATACTAAAAAAATTAATTACTAACTAAACATTGCAAGTCTTTCAAAATTACTTCAAAGCTAGTTTTGGAATGTCACCAATTCCTGGAGGAAGCGGCAGTTTCTAATACTGTTACACTCTCATGGGTAAAGGGGCATAATGGAAATGTAGGCAATGAAGAAGCTGATAGATTGGCACGAGCAGGCTCAGGCTCTGTACCTATTGGTCCAGAGCCCATAATCCCTGTTTCTGTCGCTTTTAAAACAGCTCTCATTAATTAAGAAACCCACATAAAACACACCCGTAATTGAATTACGAGAAACGACTGTAAACATGCAAGAGCAGCCCTTCCCACTCCGTGTGAAAAGACAGCACGCTTTTGTATGCAACTAAAAAGGGATAACCTAAGACAGTTTGCAAGCATCGTAACAGGTCACTGCAAACTAAATAAGCATCTTAACATCATGGGGAAGCCAGTCGACCCCATCTGTAGAGGATGCTACATGGAAGAGGAAACAATGGAACATGTGTTATGTCACTGTCCAGCGTTAGCCTTAATAAGAGGGTCCATGCTAGACGAGTACTGGCTCGACATGGCCGGTATAAGCAGCATCACTCCCAGACATCTTCTTAGATATATTCAAAGAATTGGATGGCTGAGAGGTTAAATTAAATGCTGTGACCAAAGGGAGGTAGTACAATGGGCCCAGCTAAGTGGCCTAAGTGCTTGTAGATAGCTACCCTCCACCCTAATAACCATAACCATAACTAAACATTGACCAATGAAATCAAAGCTAAATAGGCTATCTCTCATTTTATTGGTTAATGCGGTAGGTGTTAACGTTGAGGTAGAGCTATCGAAATTTGGGTACACATTATTTATATACAATTCTACTTTTGGGGGTATCTCTAAAACTTTCTTTTTACAAGGACCACTCTAACATCCACCCTACGGAATACTAAGCTTTACCCTATCATACAGTGGGTTCATATCAATTTCGCGTTAAGTACAATTTTTCAAATTATACTTTATGATAAGTGTGTACTTGTGCCAGAGGTAGCCTTGAATTATATTCTAAATGATTCCACTGAATCTCTAAAAAAATATAAGCCACAATATTAGCTACATATAATAGGTAACCTATTTTGTACAAATTCGTATTACCTATTATTGCAATTTTACATTAAATATATATTTTTACATAAAAAATGTAACAAATTGATATGTTGAGAAGAAATCGTGTTAAATTATGTAAAAATTTGTAATTTTAATACCGGTTTTCGTAAAATTTACACATTTTTACATGTTTCCGGGGAAGTTCAGGTCTATACGGTCGACTGTGTAAAAAAATTTTCATTAATGTAGTAACTAAATAATTTTCTCATGGGGTAAATCGAGGGGTAAACTAATACAAAATATTTGTACACGTACTTACAAAATGTCGTAAGCCATAAATCTGAGATTTCTCAAAATTCTTTCAAATATTGTCGAAAGTTACCGGGATTTTTAAGGTTTTTGCTAAGATTGGCCACTAAATTCTAACTCTAAATTTGTCCGTCAATCTTTCAGTAGTATTAACTGTAATAATTAAAGCAAATTCACCATGTCAAAATGTAAATTTACAATATTTATTAAATTAACCTCAATATTACTCGGTTTATTAAAATCTCAGCTCTTTTCCAGTCGTTACAATTTTGCATTAAAATTCATGTATGTGGTCCAAAAACCCGGCACATTTACAATATTGGTTGAAAATTGCCAAAATATAGCTGACATTCTACAACAGATAGCAGTAAAATTACCAAAATGAAAATTCACATTTTTATAGTGAATTGACAGTATTGATTTAAATTTACCACTTTCTTTGCTGGTAAAATATGACCTACTTTATTTGCTGTGAAATTACCATATTTTCATTTACAGTGTAACCGCCAAACTAGGCCATTTTTGGGCTTGAGTAAACAAATGCAGATTTAATGTAAGCCATTTTTGCAAATTTTTCGGAAATATATGACTCACGCATCCCCTTGTTTTACCCTCAATTTGGCAGAATGGGCGTTGTATCAGATAATAAACAAATATGACAGTGCGGTTAGTTTACCCTTTAAAAAACAATGTTAGTTATTAAGTTCCGTGATCAAAAATAAGGCAGTATTTAAACCAAAATATAATGGTAATCATAAATTAGCTAAAAAATATATTCCTTATTATAGGCAAGGTATACATAAAATAAGTAGTCGGTCTGTACACAGAACATTGTGTCACAGGAGCGGCAAGGTGATAACTATAATCAAGTTACATTGGTTTGTTTACTTGAATACTACTCACTAGTAGTCACATAATATGTGTATATTATGCTGTATTTTATACTTTTATTTATCATAATTTTGTTATAATATAATATTATGTACTGTAAACTTGATTCTTTTTTTAAATTTTTTACATAAATCTTAATTATTTTTGATATCCTTAACAGACACACACAAAAAATAAGTTCAATAACTATTAACCAGACTAAATTTTCTTAAGAATTTTCGGGGGCTGGAAACAAATTTTATTTATTTTTGGAGGCCTGTGTTATTAATATTCACTTTGATTTATATATATATTAAATAATATTTTCACGAAATTTCCTTGAAAATTAAATGTTCGCTTTCCGTTAGTAAATACAGGTCTTGTGTAGGCGCAAAAAGTAATTTTCTTAAATTATAAGGAAGGGCTTGATTTAGATGGTACATTAACCAGCTTAGGGGCTTACACCAGTGACGCCACATCAAAAATCAACTTAAGTCTTTGGGAAAGTTCTAAACATAATTTAGTAATTATATTTATTTAGTTTTGCGAACTTTTACAATGAATTTAAAAGGTTGGTAAACATTTCTTTCCTCTCCAAGGAAAATATCTAGTGATAAGGTAGGTGAGCCAATTATTGCCATGTTAAGACATCTTATGCTTTACTGCATTCAAATTTATTTATAATCGCCTAAAACTTTACTACATTAAAAATAAACATATCTTTATTCTAATGGGTAAAAAATAAACAAACTGCAGGAGCTTTAAAATAGTATATTGTTTTACTAAGAGGAAAAGTGAAGCTTTTTTTACTAGTCTGTAGAATTTACGGACGACGCGAAGCTGATGATAGGATTCGTTTTTTGCTATGTCTATATTAGATATAGATTCTACAGGTAGAGAATTTTCTCAAAATACAGGTGAAAGGAACTTAAACGATATAAATAAATTAAAGTTCTTAAAAAAATACTTAGAATATATAATATTATTATATTATAAAATAATATAATATATATTAAATAGTATCGCTTTATATAAAATCAAAAATATCTACTATTCAAGTTAAATTATAAATAATTTATAATTTATCTAATAATTATTATTATAATTAATAAAACAAACATTTTTAAAATTTATTCTAGCTTTTCAGAAAATAAACATCCTTTTATTTATGGAAAAAAATTAGTCCAAACTCCAGATTCCAACTACTTAAATGTTTGAACAACGTCTGCAAAAAAATATAAAACTAATTAATTAAAAAAAAATATTTTTAATTAATCATTGTTAATATAGTAAAAATCTTGTGGTTAAACATTATTTTTAAATTACTTCCTCGGTAGATTTTTTATTATTTTATTAGGTGGATAATTAGGTGTTTCATAAATTTTAATAGTTTTAATTTCTCTAGATAATTAATATTTATTCCGCTATTTAAACAAGTTTTAATTAAAATATTAAATCTTGAAAAAATATTTTTACTACACTTTTTCAATTAAAATTTGTATGGATAAGTTTTTTTTGAAATTTTTGGAAACTTAAACTCAAAAAAAAATTGATCATAGGTGCCTTATTCAAGGTCTCGAATTACATTTTTTGCTAAAAAAATAAAGATTTTTTCAATTTTTTTAATTTTTTTATGTTTTATATAAATTGTAAGAAAATATTAACTTTCTAAATACGGGTGTTTTTCTTTGCACGGTTGTAAAATGTATATCACATATATAAATTCTATTTTTTTGATAACTACAAAATTTGCATCAATTTCAAATATTTTGTCAAAGTTGAAACTGTATGCTGTAAAAAATATGTAAAATAACAAGTTGTTTGGTTTGTTTTGTAAAAACAAATCAAACAAATCCCAGTTTGCAATTTAAAATTCGTGAACATGAAAAAATTTAGTATTATAGTTAATTTTCTATAGATAGAAATAAAAAAGTAATATATTTTATCCAATACATACAGATAATAAGACAATTACCAGCTTTATTTTAAATAGATAAACTCAATAATAACCCCCGCGTGGCTTTTACTTTATTGAGTGGATAATTATTTATTTTACCTACTCAACTGTCACTTGTCAAATTATTTTCTTATAAATGTCATTAAAATTTTTAACAAAAATATGAATTCCTAAGCTATTTATTGGATAAAACCTTGTATGGCACTCATGGGTAAACCGATATTGCCCTCTCGAAAATTGACCTGATTGGCTGACGCCTCGCAGGGTAATTTTCTCATGGGCAATATCTTACTTTACCCACTAGTACCATAAATAACTATTATATATTCGTGATTTCTCCCTTTAATCTTTAATCTTTAATATTATGTTTATTATATTATTATTTACCATATGGTTAATTTTATATTTAATTTTTATGGTTTATGTTTTATTGTTCTATACATATTTCAAACAATTATTTTATTGTATTGCTTTAATGTAACAGAGTGGTCACCCTGTATATATTGAGTATTTATATTTTTATTTGTATGGTTATTGAACGTGACATAGCATTGTTCTTAACGGGTGGTTTGCTGTTTATTTTTACAGATGCTAATATTATTAGTATTTGGGAAGCTTGCATTTTGTGTAATTGAGGCGTTTACATAAAAAGGGTGTACATTTTTATTAGACTAATTAATTGGTTAATTCGGTTTTCTTAATTAATAAATATGGGAATATCTTTAATGATGTTGTTTTAGATACTGGCAATAGTTAGGGATTGTTTGTAAAAATGGTTTTTTCTACTTCGAAGCAATGTCATGAAAATCAATATCAATCAATATGTAGAAGTAGTTTTTTTAATCATTTCGCTTAATTAAATTTAAATTCATTTTCAGTAATTTAAAGTAATTCAGTTTATTTTGATCGAAAACTCCTCAGATATTTTCGTTAATAGTTTTATGACTGGTATATCGGCATCTCTGAGAAGGGAAATCTTTGCCTGTTTTTAGTTATGGTCAAAAATGGGATTCGGAAATATGTAGTCGTCTAGTAAAGTTGGGTCTTAGGGAAGTTGTAGAATTAACGTAATATGTGAAAATTTAAAGTAAAATTTAGAGTCGCGAGTATAGAAATATCTGAAGGGTAAAGATGCTATTTAATCATAATTTTTTCATTTCAAATTAAAATATTTTGTTGTTTTATTTGTTTTAAACTTTTCATTTTTCTTTTATTAAATTCTTTTAATTGTTGTTTAATCCCTTTGTTTTATTGGCAAGATATATTTTAATTAATTTAAAATATATTTGAAGTTTTTTTACCTTTCACATTTCTATATAAAGTTAGTGATATATGAAGACATCGAAGAAACATCTAAGAAAGTCAGATAAGTATTAAGTAGTAATTAGATTCTTATATTAACATTTGTTATCATATGATATATGATATTGTGATAATATTATGTAATATTATTACTGGTGGCACGCTACCCAAATAGCAACTATACAGCTATTTGTATTTGATACGCCTCCAAATAATAGTGTGTGGTTCTAAATTAATGCCTTAGATAATTAATATTTTTGGCTATAATTGGGACCAGCACCCTATTACATTAAGCATATAAATAAATAAATAAATAAATATCAAAAAAATATTTCTCCGACTACAGAATAAATCTGCGCTTAATAGCGTTATGTTATAGGTGGCGCCACATATTGTATCATACCACCGACATGACTTTGAAAAACTATCAAGTCCTGTGTGAAATATTGTTCAGTCGCTAGTTAGTCAGCTAATTTGATGTACATCGCCGAATTAGTATAGATCTTTTATGCCTGTGGGAAAATATTGTGCTGATGGGTTGAAACGAGGACTATTTGTTCGAGAAAGCACGAAAACTTTTAAATACTCTTTTTATAATATATATTATAATTATAATGTAACGATATAAATCGTCACTTTGTAATATAGCAAGAGTTAATTAAACTATTCGTTTACTTACGTTATAATTTATGTTTATTTTGTATATAAATAGTTACGTACGTACAGAACTATTTTGTATCTGGGACTATTTTGTAGCAGGAACTGAATTCTAACCATATGGGTCTCTATTCCATAGTTCTACCTGAAAATAACATAAAGAAAACATAATTAGAATATGATTTTTAATAATAAAGAATCATATGACTTATTTCTCTATAGTGCATTTGTCTATGGACTTACCTGGTTTTTATATGTTTCAGAGTCTATTGAGGGTTGGATTTCACTGGCTTTCATCTGTAGCTTGTTTCTCCTGGAAAGTTTCATATGCTTATTGCTTCGGGATAATCCCTTGCCCATACCCATTGCTCCGCTGTCAAAACTAGCCGTTGGCAGTGAACGTATTAATTACGGTACAATAATAATTATAAAAAATATACTTAAACTAAATATTTCATCCAAAGTCAATTACAATAATGGCGAAGGCGCGGTGTAGTTTTTACAGAACCAATGTTAACTATGTTTTTGTTGATTTTTTTTTAGTTAGTTAGTGTTGATTTTAATGAAATGTCAAATATTTTCTTAGCTAGAAACTTGACTAATCGATCCTATGTTTAGAAACGCTTATAAATATCTTTAAATTAATTAAAAAACACATTTTCGCTGAAAATGCTCAATTTTAATCAATCTTAAACCGTATTTACGCCAAATACAGAAACTGCTTGTCTCATGTCAAAATAATTATTCTTTAATAATACTGAAATACAAAATATTAAGTATTTTCTGTTGATACGCTAAAATCGATTAAAAAGGGATTATATCTGGAAAGGTTTAAGATTAATTTAAATCGCTACAGTTTACAATTTTAACGAGATATGGTTAAAATATAATTGCATATCCTACTTGTACATTATTAAAGAAGCCTTATAAATTAAATTTGATTTAGTAATTAAAAAAAAATATTTCTATATCTTTCTTTCTTTATCTCTCTTTCTTACTCTCCCCCTTCCTATCCCTCTCTCTTCCCCTTTTGCTCCATCTCCTCCTCTTTCTTTCTTTCTCTCTCTTTCTTTCTTATTCTCTCTGTTTTTCTTTTTCTCTCTTTTTTCTCCTTCCCTTTTTTCTCTTTTTCTCTCTTTCTTTCTTACTCTGTCTTTCTTTCTTACTCTCCCCCTTCCTATCCCTCTCCCTTCCCCTTTTGTTCCATCTCCCCCTCTTTCTTTCTTTTTCTCTCTTTCTTTCTTCTTCTCTCTGTTTTTCTTCTTCTCCCGTTTTTTTCTCCTTCTCTTTTTTTCTCTTTTTCTCTCTGTTTGTTTATCTTACTCTCTCTTTTTCTCTCTCTTTCTTATCTAACTGTAAATAGGGCTATTGTGATTAAAATGTAGTATTAAGTAAAAATATATAGTTAAAATACCCTTTCTCACTACCAACTAGGTAAGTTGACATTACTTAATCAAAAAGTCTACAGTAATGGAAAGTACTATATCGGCACACTTAGTGAGAGATCAAATCAATACAAACAAAACCGTAGCTAAAGACAGAAAAAACGATTTACCGCGCATACCCATACAACAATTTCCAACAGTTTTCTGCAAACATTGGTTCGTTGGTCGCCTGTTGGCCAAACATTGACGTGCCAATGTTTCCTACATTGGACCAATGTTGGCATACCCACATTGGGTCTACATACTGAGGAGGCATCAGCCGCCCTACGACCGCACACGACGGGCCAATATTGGCAACATTGGCCGCCCGAAGGCCCACGAATAAATTTTCAATGGAGCTCTCTACAACTAGAATTATGAAACAAAAGACGTCTACCCTATCTCTATCTCATTTGTGCTACACTTTCCAGCCAACCAAATAAATACTGTATTTGTTTTTCATACAACAAATACAGTATTTATTTGAATGGCCGGAAAGTGTAGCACTGAGCGGCACGAGCGAACATAGCTAATGTGAATCTGTAGAATAAGATAATTCTACTAAAGTTTAGATGGCGCCAGTAATTTCTTTAATATAGTTACACTTTTCGCCCGGCCAAGTAAATATTGTATTTGTTCAACAAAGAACAAATACAGAATTTGTTTGGTTGGGTGGAAATGGGAGTTTATGTATGTCTTCTATCCTTTTTGGGTAGAACTTTTGTCCCTGTCTAATCTAACGAGAGAAATCGCCATTGCAAATTTACATATCATAGGCCGACCTTAGGTTGGCCAACGTACCTTGGTTCCTATGCTGGCTTTTCATGTTGTGTAGAATCGTCCCCTTTATTTGATGCCAAAAGACTGCAAACACCGTGTATATTAACTTTTCTTATTTTTATTTATTTAGTAGAATATATTATTATATTGGCAGTAGTGTTTTTTTAGCTTTTGTTTATTCTATAGACTTAATAAACTGAAGTGAATTGGTCGTATATATAGTTTTCAGATTCTCTTTCAGTTAATAAAAGAATGAACAAATATTTGTATTAGTGAACAAGTTTATATCATATCTAGTGGTATATTTTGTTTTTCCGTAATAAAAATAAAGGAAGAAAAAACGCGAAAGCTTTGTATGCTTTTTTTTTAATTTTCATTGCATTTTTTGCTTTCGCAAAAATTTCAAATAAAAATATTTTACGCCCTTGTGATACTTTCGCCAAACTTTTAAATAAAAATGTTTTACGCCCTTTCGGAAAAAACTAGTACGCTGATAAAACAGTTTATTTGTGTCAACAAAATATTTGGTTGGACATGGCCAATTGAATTATTTGGTTGTGACAAATAGATTTTATTTCTATAAAATAAACTATTTGATTCCCGTTAATAAATAATTTTTAAATTATAATATTTGTTTACATGAACTAAATATTTATTTGTTCAAATAAAATTTATTATTCCATCAATCTATTTTCTAATCATCGTACAGAGTGATATTGGTAGACTGACTGTTTCGGGCTTCTGGCCCTCTTCAGTACCAAGAGTCAACTCTGCACGCTGATTAAGAAAACGTTTTTAGACTTTACTCGCAAAAGGAATATAGCCATTAGATTGATGTAGACTTGTGCGCCATCTATTTCTAGATGTAGACAACTACTCATACCTCTCCTAATCTGGAGACTTTGAATGGTAGCAAGTTGAAGACTTGTGTGTCTCAAGCACATAGTACCACTAACGGGTGGTTTAATAGATTGATGGAATAATAAATTAATATTTTTATAATTTTGTTTAAAATTAAAAATTTCTGTCCTTACAAATAAAATTTGTTACAACCAAATAATTTAATTGGCCATATCCAAATAAATCCTTTTTATCAGGGTAATGGCATGTTATTAAGCTTGTCATTTACTATTAATGTGCAAAATTTAAGGAAATTTCTTAGACCTATTTTTAAGGAAAACGAATTTTTCATTTTTATTTTTCTGTTACCCTTCCTTTTTTGGAATTTCTGTGAAAAACAAAGAAATCCACCGAAAACCTTAGGTTTAAAGTTTGGTTTGGACTTTTGAAATTTCGCCATAACTTCTCTCGCTTGAAAGTAAAAAATGTAAACCGGATCGTGGATTTTTTTCTGTGTATTAACTCAATACAATTGAAAACAGTGTTTATTTTAGAAACTTAAATTAAACTTCGTCTTCCTTCTTTAAGTTTACGGAGAACAAACTAATGAGTTTTTCTTTGTAATGCTGCCTAAGTAATGATGCTTGGAAAAATCAGTGATGTATATACAAAGAAAATCTTTGTTAAATACGTATGAAAATCTGTCGGTTTTAATTTTAAATACAGCGGTGCTCTAGTTTTCGTGATTACTTTAGTCATCCACTACAAAAAAAATTAATAGAACTAAATATAAATATGCAACCAAATCTTAACCTTGTAGTTCTACAACTTTACAGTGTTTTACAAAACACAATGTGGAGTTTTGTAAAATTTTAATTTTATAAAAATTAAAATTCAAATCATTTCCAATAATGTGCAAGGCAGCTTTCTATCTCATCCTATCCCTAGCCAATCCTTTCATTTCCCTTAACTTTTCCACCCTACATCCCTTGTTACTTGTAAGCAGTTTTCCATTCTGGGTTTGCCTGCCTGCCTTTCTTCTAACTAAATATGGCATTTGATCAATTTTCCTAACTAGCCTCCTTCCTAAGGGACGCTTTATCACAATTATTTCCAATATATGTACATACTTCCATCTGTAACTCTATCTGTCCATTTTATTTAATTTATTTAAAGTATGGCAGGTATTGCTTTCCAATTTTAAAATTTTCAAAATTTCGGAAAGCCTTGTATTCGTACAAACAATTTCAAATTTTTTTTTGTGTATTTTTGCGTTTTATGACGTTTTATGTATATAAATCAATTTCGAGCAAAAAAAAATTAGTTATAGATATTTAAATAAACAAAAAATATTACTTTACTTTTTTTCAAGATGATAAACCATTTAGTTTATCACGATAAATGGTGAATTGTTGTCATGTTTACGATTGTTAACAAATTTTTAATAAAAAAATTAACGGTTTTACATCATTTCTTTTAATTAAATTGCAATTTTTTAAACAAAAACACATTATTCTTATTTAGCCCAAAACTCGGCTTTAAAACGACATCCTTCTTTGTATTTATATGAATTAAGGAGATCTTCTTCCTTATCTAAAATGCGGCATTGCATTCTAACGACTTTCTTTAACAGCACTTTTTATAATTTATTTTTGTGTAAAATATTACAGTTGGTATTACTGTGGGTGTACGAGTGAACAATGATTCCTTAAAGAAAATATGAATAAAGTGAAATAAATTTATACTTCAATGAGTACTGCTGGAGTGTGAATTAAGATAAACAACAAATAGGTTTCATAATGGCTTCGTATTATGTTGTAAACTCAGCGTAGAATTTATCTAATTATTTTTTAACGTTTTTATCAACCAATCATTTAACAATATTTCTGACCACGTGTTTATTTCTGTTCAATCATATTACAGTTATATCGAGGATTTTTTACTATAGAAAATTCTAGTGAGAATCGTTGTAGTATTTTGTTTTTCAGTATTTCTCTTTTACAACAAAATTTCATACCTAAAACTAATTAATAATTAAATATGAATAAATTACTATTTATAATTATTGTTATTGCTTTATTATTTACCAAACAATACCACAAAATATTCTTTTTATAAAATGTAATGACAGTTTTTCTAGGTTGACTTTTTAATATGAACCAGCCTAGTGCGGTACCGCGCTAGTCAGTAAGTGACTGAACCATTGACAGAACCGTAATTTGCAATTTAATAATGGACAAAAAAGGTTTTAGTTTAGCAATTGAGAATGGAATTAAATTAACCAAGTTATAGAATATGCCTGTAAAAATATTAAGTAATAAAACAATTTATATTATTTTGAGATGAAAAATTATAAAAGTGGTTTGACATGTTATAAATTGTTAAAAAATAATATTTCGAATTACACACGATTCTTCGAATTATCGGGAAAAATTATCAGTATTCATTCAAATATGCTGTCAAAGGAAATAATTACTGCAGGGCGATGGCCTGGTCGTAATTATTTCCAGACAGCAAATTTTCATAAAAACAGTGAATTTTCCCCGCATAGTTCTCTGTCTCTTGTGTAATTATATATGAGTAAAAACTGGATCAAGGCAGCTATGATTAGTGTTTAAAAATGATGTTTACTGATATTTTTATTACTTATTATGCCACTGCTTTTTGACATTTAAATTATACTGAACGCCATTTTACCCCTTACAAATAATTATAAGAATGTTTTTAAAAAGCTTCTATGGTTGGTCTACTAGTGAAAATACACAAATAGGATCTGACTGTACCAGTTGGTAATAAGATTTGACTCAGCAGAATTGAATAAAGAGTTAAAAGCAGTTTTTATTGTGCAGAAAAAAGGCTTACAATCAAGACGACAGGCAAATCGGAGTATAAGGCTGCTGAACGAGAAATATCTACATATACGGAAAGTCAAACTTCTGCTTAAATAAGAAAAAAAGCAGAAAGTACAAAAATATTGCTGTTAATAAAATAACTGAGTGAACAAGTTCAAGCGTATTTTTTAATTTTTAAATATTGGCACTATTTTGAGTTATTATCAATGACTTAGATGATGGCTTAGCACGATGCTGACGCTTGATCGCCTAGTACTTAAATGTGCCTCGTATATTTTTGGTTTGCAATCTTTTATGATGTGCCTAGAGAATTTTTGTATTAATGTTTTAAGTGCAAGTTAAAGTCAACCATAGATATGGTTATTAATAGTGTGAACTGTTGAATTTTAAGTGAATAATAATGGACGTTTGAAGAATTTTTTTGTATATTTTTAATGATAACTTTTTATATTACTACTGTAGTACTTGCGCACTGGAAACCTCATGATTATATAGAGAAACCCTGGTTAATTATTCGGAAGAAAATGACCAAATAAATAGAACTTCCTCCCTTATTTTTGCATAACGCACGTGCGAGGAAAAGATTAATTGCTTATTATTTTAGTAGTTAATATTAGTACACCTGGGTGTTGTGCAAGTTGCATTATTTAATAAAGTTTAAAAGCCTGTATCTTTAAAACGTTATGTTTTAACAAAAAACTGTATATAACAGACTCGCTGAAATAAAAAAAAATTAACTTAGTATTTTAGTATGTATATACTGTCTTTTTCCATAATAGTTCAGTATGGGACTCTGTAAGAAGATTAAAGACAGAGACGAGTCTTTTAGTTTAACCCTATTTTCAGCTTGAATATTTTTTTTCAATACAAACCCAAGATCTCGGTATTTTCGTATATCAGCATACTATGATTTTACCTCGGATTTAAACTTATATACTCTAGAAATTTACGATAAACGAGACGTCTATTCGCGAGAATCAAATTACATGTTGGGGAAACTATTCATTTAACGTTGAATATACTAAATGGTCCAGGCGATAGGTGTGTAGATAAAATTTCATCATAAATTTTAATGTGTTGGACAATACCCTTCTAAAGTTTATTAAAAAAAAAGTCTAAAAGCTGTGCCCATTTTTATTCTATTATTTTCTTCTAGCTGTATTTTATATAGAGTGATCAGTAACTGCCATGCCAAAATTTAAGAGGTGATTCTACATCCAAAAATATGAAAAAGAGTTTAATTAAAGAGTGGTCCGGAAATGAGCCCTAAGGAAGCTACGGTCCTTCGAAGATGGCATATTGAATGGGGAACAAATAAGAGCATTAATAAAATTTTAATGCTGCAGGCTGATTCTTCATTTAAAACTGAGCAAAAAAAATATTCTTCCAAACCAAAACACCTAAATTTACAATTTACAATTTACAATTACCAGCATTATTTTAAATAGATAAACTCAATAATAACCCCCGCGTGGCTTTTACTTTATTGAGTGGATAATTATTTATTTTACCCACTCAACTGTCATTTGTCAAATTATTTTCTTGTAAATGTCATTAAAATTTTTAATAAAAATATAAATTCCTAAGCTATTTATTGGATAAAACCTTGTATGGCACTCATGGGTAATTCGATATTGCCCTCTCGAAAATTAACCAGGTTAATTTTCATGGGCAATATCTTACTTTACCCACTAGTACCATAAATAACAATTATTTAATCCAAACGGAATTTTATACATTCTTAAGTCTTTCTTAAACAAAAGATGGGCAAATAAAACAAATGACTAATTTTATAAGACTTTTTAATACACAATGCTTTAAAAAAACTCGATTTTTTTAATATAGAACTCAATATCACCAATAAAGTTTTTACAATATAAATATTCTTTCAATAGATTTTAAGTTATCGGTATAAAAAAGAACTACTTTTTTAACGATTGTGGAAAAAATCTTTTCTTTGTCGAGAACGATATAATAAGAAATAGAATAAATGCAAATGATAAAACATGACATTTCAACAAAGAATTTCGTATTTGCTTTATTTATTTTGCTCGTTACATCGCCCGCCAGCGTTTTTACATTTTTTTTTGCTTTTTACTTCGGCACTCACCCAAAAATGAAGACCAAGTATTACATTTTTCCATATTTTCACCCTTTTGGAAATTACAAATTTTAAATCTAAAAAAAAACTGCTGCCAGCAAAATATTTAGTACTTTTCTCTATAGGAATAGGTTCATTAAAATTAAAAACAAAAAAAAAAATTAAAAAAAAAATTAAAAATTCAATTTTTATAAATTTTTTTTCTCGAAATACTAAAAATAATTTAAAAAAAAATGTTTTTACCCCATCCCAATATTTTCCAAAAATAATCTCAGGCTAGAATTTTGTATAATCGACCTATGGTCCAAAAGTCTTTAGCTCAAAGCGTTCTTGAGTTATCGTGGTCACAAATTTTCTGTATAGATACAGACAGACCGATGGACAGATTTTTTTTACGGAATTCATGTTTTTTTTATTTAAAACGTCGAGAAATGTAAACTTGCTGATGCAAGTCTTTTCTTGGGGAAAGTAATACGTGCACCAATATGTAAAGCGTTCTCAAGTTATCGCAGTCATTTTTTTTTTTCATATAGACTAACAGACCGAATTTTTTACATATACAGAAAGCTTTGAAAAACCAAAAAAAAAGTAATAATTTTTTTTTATTTGCGTTGGTAAAAGTAAAAATTTCTCAATTTTGTTGTATGGGTACAACTATTCGTTTAGTTGCTTTTTTTATTTTTGGTTATGGTTTTTATTTCTCCATCGAGTGGTCTCATTATAAAGAGAAATAAACAACGAGATTACCTCCCAATCTTTTTCAGTCTGTCCTTTGATGGAAACCCAATAAGCCCCATTTCTTACACAAGTTTCGTAAGCATAAAAGATGCCTCGGTATAGAAACAAAGTTTTTTCCATTATTATACTATCCATAGCGCGTAAGACCTAGAATAGTACAATACGGTAGAGTTTTCCAACATCGCCAAAAAACATATTGGACACAAATATCTTGGATACAAATGTGTTTTATGAAAAAATAAGAAATTTTGATAATGCCAGCCTGTTCGTTCATCCGTCTGTCCATCCGTTTTTTGTGGACACAATAACTGAAAAACTATTTATCCAGTCGAATCCCAATTTTCAGAAAATATCAAGTTCTATGAGAGGAAGGTACCTATTTTAAAAATAATTTGCCCAAAAACAAATAAATTATAGGGAGTTAAACTTAAAAAAAAAATCAGAAGGAACAGTCTGATTGGCGTTTTTTTTTAGGAAATAGTTTTTTATGGTACTAGTGGGTAAAGTAAAACATGCCCATGAGAAAATTAACAAGAGAGGGCAATATCGGTTTACCCATGAGTGCCATACAAGGTTTTATCCAATAAATAGCTTAGGAATTCATATTTTTATTACAAATTTTAATGACATTTACAAGAAAATAATTTGACAAGTGACAGTTGAGTGGGTAAAATAAATAATTATCCACTCAATAAAGTAAAAGCCACGCGGGGGTTATTATTGAGTTTATCTAATTAAAATAAAGCTGGTAATTGTCTTATTATCTGTATGTATTGGATAAAATTATATTAAAGATCAGTTTTTGCAATTAAAAAAAAAATCCTTTTCAAAACAAAAAAGTACCAAACCTAATAAACAAATTTGAACAGTTGACTCGTGGTGTAGATGTCGGTGTAACTGAATGCCATCTGAAAGGCCCCAGGTTTGAGGCCCATCCCCGGACTGCTTTTTTTGTTTTCTTTTTAATTTTTTATTTATTTTCGTTTTATTTAAATGATTTTAACTTGCGGAAAATATGTATTTAGGAAAATGCAATAAACTATCCCCTGTGAATAGTATATAATGGAATGCGTAGCTTTACATATCTTTATGGCTTGTTGTATTTATTTAATATTGCCAAACAATATTTTAATAATTGGACTCAAAACAAAACATACTTTTGCTTTGATCCTTTTTTCATTTTACAAATTTTTATACCTACTATTTATATTTATACCATCTTTTTGTGCATACACTAAAATAAAGGTATAATTTGAGGGAAAAAAATGATTTAATTTCCATTTTTGCTCTTAGGGTAAATAAAATTAATGTAAAATATAGTTTAGTGCCTTATTTAAATCTTTAAAGAAATTACACTGCTACTACAGAATTTTCACAATCAATGAGAAAATCCCTACCAAAATGTCATATAGCTGCTATTTCACGTTTTTTGCGATCATCAGTAAATTCATGTATGGTGGCACCAACGAACTAACAACTCTTCTCTCTACGCATACCGTTAATATAAAGTATCGCCAACATCTCGGTTTGTTTGTAAACAAATAGTAGGTATATTCAGACCTGAACATTAACAATTACCAGTAACTGTTATTGTTGTCTCTGTTAGAACAAAGCTGTGAGAGTAAGACAGACAAATGTATATGTTGGCTACGTTTTTGTCAGTTTTTACAAATGAAATGCCGATTGCACCGATTGTTGAAAATTAACAAAAAAAAAACGTGGTTTTGGTCTTCGTCCAAAGAAACGGTCAGTTTTAAGTAAGAATGCATACATTCTTTTGCCGATGGTTTTAAAGCATTAAAGCTACTTAGGTTTGGATATTGATAAATAAATTTTGATTTGATCCAAAACAAAATAATAAACACTTTACTTTAAATTGACCATTCATATGGCATGTATTTAAAGCCTTATTCGTTTAATTAAATGCCATATTTATTTGTTTCAAATAATCTACTTTTTCAGTGTATATGAGCTAAAAATATTTTTTTGTGTGTAGATGTAGGTTAAGCAAAAAGTTAAATAACCTTACCTAATCTAAGCTTTAGGAAATAATCTGTGCAAAGATGAGCTTATTTTTGGGGTTATGTTTTGTCAAAGGTATTTATATTAGCAGCCAATTTTTTGCGAGTAACCGAAATGTAAAACAATTGAAATCATTGTATCTATAGCTTAGGTTCACACTGGTTCTCTTTTAGTTTTAATAGGTGCGATTATATTCGTCTTTCTTTGACAGTCATCCAACCAATACGATCCTCTGGTAAACCAAACGACCAAACGTCGTAACAGGGTTAATACTCACATAGCTAATACCAAGGCATCCTTCCATGAAAGACGCCTTACTAATATCCATCCAATCTGAGAATGCGACTCTGACGTCACAGCGTGTAAACTAAATACCACTCTGTAGGGTAATTTAAACTTATTTCTTAAGATTTAATTAATGATTTTTGTTTATATACATTTTCTATACAATAATTATGTATTAAGTCTTAATAAATATGTTTCAGTTACACTACAGAGTGCTTAATTTTTTTAATTTACGCTGTGACGTCAGAGTCTCATTCTCAGAATGAATGGATATTAACTATATAGTTCGTTCATTCAAACTTGGCACATAAAAAATTCAAATCTGGTATGCCGCCGTCAGCTGTTTTTATGAAAATAAGCGGCGTTCCATTTCATAAATAATGTAACCGTTTAATTTCGGTATATTGCACTAAAACAACATGGTTTTTAACCTGTGAATAATCATTTTCGGCTAACATTATGATCTAGAAGATTAAATCTGTAAGTTAGAGTTCCAGCTCAACAACTATCCGAACGTGGGACTAGCCTAGACTATTAAAAATTTTACTGGAACAACTCTTAAAGTCGAACACACAGTGTTTCTGGTGTGACGTCAAAATTTTTTATGTGTCAAATTTGGACAAACGAACTATAGTTACTCACGGAAAATTTGCTAATTTAACCTTGTATATCCTATTGTCAGACACGATGTTGTTTTGTTTCAGGTGGCTTGACACTCCATTTAACAGATCTAAGAATTCCGACGCACGCTGTTCGGCACAATAGCGTCAGGATGGAATGTCACTATGATCTGGAAGACGAGACACTTTATTCGGTAAAATGGTACAAGGATGGAAACGAATTTTTCCGCTACGTGCCCAGAGACAGTCCGCCTTTCCAGGATTTTCCGCAGAATGGTGTTACTGTAGACGTAAGTATTCTAAAGTTATTTTAATATAAAGAAAATGGCAGCGCCGACGCGTCGTTCACATCTCAAATTTTCGCCCAATATATAAAAATTAACGGGAGGTAGTAGAAACTTGAAATTCGGTATGTAGGGGTACAATGACAAACAAAAATCGACTAAACCAAAAAACAATATGGCCGACGTGTCAAAGTGACATTTTTCGAACGGGAGGTGGTAGAAACTTTAATGATAAACGAAAATCGAGAAAACCAAAAAACTAGATGGCGGACTTGTCAAAGTCATATCTTTTAAACGGAAGGTCGTAGAAACTTTAAATTTGGTAGGTAATAATCATAAACAAAAATCAACAAAGCTAAAAACAAATGGAAGACCTGATAATGAAATATTTTTCTAACGGGAGGTTCTAACTTGAAATTTATAATGTAGGTATATTAATAAAACGAAAAATGGAATATTAAAAAAGCTGAAAGTTTTAACATAGAGACTTGAAATTTGGACCAAATACTTTCTAACTGGTAAAAAACCTATGACCCCAATTTTTATTCTCTAAAGCTTTCTTGAAATCTATTAGTGTTGTTTTGAAAAGCTTTCTTTGTTTAGGAAAAAACATCAAATCAATATAATATTAGACATCAAAAATATTAATCCGGCTCTGTTTATTATGTATAAACAGAGCCCACATTTTTGGGGCAAGCTTGGAATAAGGTGTCCATTAATGTGTTTGTTTGAAATCAGATATAAATTAGTTAATTATAAATTCGTCTATCGTTATATCGTTTAATAGACGACGTCTATGCAAGATAAATACTACTATCTGTCTACCAGTAGTTTTAACGCTGCCTTCATAATATTAAAAACCTTAAATTAATATTTTTCTAATTCTAAGTATAGTCTGTGCTACTTGGAAAAAATAAACCTGTGTTTATCCTGGTTTTTACTTAGCCTATTTGTTTTTTTTTATTAAAATCACATTTTTGGTATTCTTAAGTGCTTATTTCACTTACCTTAAGTTTTAGTTTTCCCAGTTAAATCTGTAACATGCAAGATTTTCTTTAAGGTATCTAATTTTCGAGATATTTATGTTATTTTGGCCTGTCTGTAAATAATTATAAAAGAAATTTTAATTTTAATACATAATTATGTATTATATATGTAACAGTGGCACATTGGACAAAATATAAAATAAGAAAAAATCAGAGTCTCCACAGTTTACTCCCTGATGCTCTACCAATCGAGTTTTGACTGAGTGGAGTTAGGGCTTTTATGCCTACTCTGGCAGGACGTATTTATTTAATTTTAAGTCAACATTGATAATTTAAATTTCGGAATTAAATTAACTATACCAATATTAGGCTATAGTCTAATAGCCTAATAGCTATTAGTCCAAATTAGGTTAGTTAAAAATTTCTTAAAGGACATGGCACAATTTATAGGGAATTTTGGCCCTCGGTGAAATTCGCTAAATTTTTTATGTGTTTTAGTTTATGCTTTTTAAAAAGGAATTAGGAATGTTTCAAGCACTTTGTATGTACAGTTTTTTTTCTATAACGAAAATAAAAAAATATTTTTGCCCCAAACTCCTCATAAAAATAAGTTTAATTAGCTTAATGATTAAGAAAAAAGCTTGATTGGTATAAGTCAAACTGATGTCTGTCAATTTTTTTATATATTATTAGTAATATAAAATTAATTTAGCATGGCTTTTAGAACCTTTTTTCAAGTAAATTGCTTTGTATGCAACCGTCAAGGTGGTCAACAGCAGATGCCCCGAATGGGAGAAAATGAAAACAAAAAGTACAACACCATATTCTCTTATTTTAAGGCTAACATCTTAAATGAAGAGCGCGGATTTCCATTCAAAGACCCGCGCCAGTTATTAGGTTCATAAGAAATGCTAGTCCAAAAATAAGAGAATTTGGCTTAAAATATAATCGAAAGATGCATTTTCTTGATTCATTGATCCTTTTTTTTTAGTGTTCATATTTTAAATTATATCGAGGGCTTCATAGCAAAGGGGCATATCTGCTACATGTTAACACGGTTGATACAGCCCTGTTATGAAGCCCTCGGTATAATAGTTATATTGGATAATTTATTCTATGCAGAAACACAGTATTTCACTTTCAACTTAGTTTTTCTGTTCTGTTTTACTTCTTATTTTATTATTTTATTAAGTTCTGGAGTTTTAACATGGGTTCCAGTACATTATATTACAAAAACACATATTCAATTTCTTCTATGTAGAATTTTGGAAATAATTGTTTTTTTTTGCCGTACAAAAAATAAGGGATACACTTTCGGCATTAAAATCGCTTATTATTTTACAAACGATTCCCTTAAAACGTATTTCTATCCTGCTTTTCTTCTTATTTCATTCTTTAGTTCAATTTTATATACGTTTTAGTACTTTTTACCAGGTTACCAAATAACTTATTTCACGTATTTCACTAATTTAGTCCTTAAGAAGTATTTCTGTTGCACTTTTCTTCATCTTATTTAATTATTCTGTCCAATTTCAATATGTATTTCATTACTTTTTCCCAATAAAGCTGACAATTTAGTCTAAAAAACTTCAAAAATACGTCAGAATATCCTTCACTGACAAGTTGTCAAACGAAACAATGCCTACTAGAAAAATATATTTATGAGGAGTGTAGGGCAAAAATATTTTTTTATTTTCCTTATAGAAAAAAAACTGTACATACAAAGTGCTTGAAACGTTCCTAATTCCTTTTAAAAAAGTATAAACTAAAACATATAAAAAATTTAGCGAATTTCACCGAGGGCCAAAATTCCCTATAAATTGTGCCATGTCCTTTAGCATTTTGTTTATGTTGTTGCTACCAAAACTAAGCAACAGATGGATCGAGTTTAAGTTCTTTCGTCAAGATAACTCAATTTGGATCTAAGGCTTTCACGGTTAGATATACAGGGTGTCCCAAAACTTACATCCATCCTTAAAGGTACACATACGACACCAAAAAAAATTTAAAAAAGTTTCTATAAATGTACACCCGCAAATCGCACCAAAGGGAGTTATGGCCTATTAAAGGGGATACCGAAAATGGGGTTTTTATTTAATATCTCTGAAGCTATTTAAGCTAGAGAGACAAGGTTATGTTTATAGTATTATTAAGGTGAATTATTTAAAATCCATTAAAAAAAATACAGGACATGCCCCTAAAGTGTTACTATTTAAGAGTCCATAACTCACTTAATATTTATTTTTATACCAAGGTGTAACATACTTTTTTTCTTAGTTTTTAATGTGAAATCCCTCTGCAGTATCAAATTATTTTATTAGCTCTTTTTTGGGTCCTATTTAAGGGACCTACATTTAATAGGCCGTAACTCCATTAGTACCTATGTTAATATGACTTTTTTGTCATACTTTTTGATATATTATACGCCCCTTCAAAGATGGACGCGAGTTCTGGGATACCTTGTATTTATAGAACTAGTAGTTTCGGGTTTTAACCGTGTTGATGGATATTTACAGCCGGGAGAAAATAATGACTATTAGAAAAATTAACTACTTTTTGATGCCACTCTGTATATGAAATGTAGTAGACTCGTTATGAGGTCCCAAGGGTACCAAATAAATCTGTTAATTTGTCTAAACAAATGACATCGAAGTAGCTTTGAAATACCTAACCTGCAAATTATTGCGTTGTTTTAATTCTACTTAATTTAGTAGGTTTTAACCCATAAATTTTGAAGAATTTATGTGGGTTTATATTACATAAAGGAATGTTGACCAATATGTTTTGTTTTTATTTTATTTTTCATGTTAATAATACAGAAATACCAACCGTTTATAATCCAGTGCGTAATGCTATGATCGCCTGGCTGTAACTTATGTAACCCTATGTTAAACAAAAAGAAAAATAACCACCCTAATGTTTATATGAAGGGAAATGGAGACAATCTGATCCATAGCAGGAAAGAAATAAAATTTCTGCTGAATCTAATGGTATTATGTCATTCCATTCTTCGTCCTGTTTTTCCACTTTTCAATGGTTTTTCCTGCTTAAAATCGAAATTCTACCAGACGAACGATATACGGATCTTTCTGAATATGTATACATTTGTATATATATATTTAAATAAACGGTAAAGATGGAATGTAATGCTTAGTATTTCAAAGAATACTCATTCAAAGTTTTTTTTTCTAAAATAAAAATAAGTAGGTACTAGGTATATATTGTTTTTTGTCCAATACCTATTATTAATACTTAATTTACATTTGACATTTTAATCAGTGAAAGTGACGTTTTAATAATCCTGTAAATAACAACTCACAAGTCTTTTAGCAATAGATGGCGCGCAAGAGTACATCAATCTCATGACATTATTTATTTAGTGAATAAAGTCGAAGAATGTTTTCTTAATCAGCGTACAGGGTTGACTCTTGGTACTCAAGAGGGCCAGTAGCCTGAAACTGCTTTCTACCAATATCACTCTGTACGATGGTTATAAAATGGATTGATGAAATATTTAAACAATTCACATGTTTATATTATGGAATTTCTAAGTACCGAAACGTGATGTTTTATTAATATGTCAAGTAAATTTTGTAAATTCGATTAATGAGTGTTTTTAAGAGGTATTGGATGAAATGTTGTACAGTATACGTGAGGTAAGTGATATTATTCAATCAAAAATTAACCCACCAAGTGGGTTTTCATGAATAATATCCAATATCCAATTTGTTCTGTATTTTTTATGTACTTCTAACATTTTAGAAAATTAATTCTACACCAATTACTTACAAATAAAACTGTCTAATTTAAAAAACAAAGCACTTTTTTCCGCTGTTGCCAATTCGCACATGGGTTGCACGCCGCGGCGTTGCCGATAAGCACTAAAATTCCTTAAAAATATGAATAAAATACTTAAATCAGGCAATTTATCAAAAACTAAGGTACATTGTCAAATTTTTTTAAAGTAAAATTTCAAATATGGTTCGTTTTATTGCATTTGCCGTTCTTTCACACGATTTTGAGGTATATTTTTGCAAGGGTGTTGTCAAGGATCCCGATTAAGAAGAAAAAAAGAGCAGTGTTGTTAACTGGCATATAAGAACGCACAAAAAAATTTTTAGGCGATTTAAAAATGTGTTGCAAAAAAATGTGTAAAAGAACCGCGAAATTTCAGTTAATTTGAAAATGCTTGATTTCAATTGGTTGGATTGTTTACAGAATGTAGCAATAAAACGAAATAATTGGCGCAGTCGATAAAAAAGAAAACTGATTTAAAGACGCCCCTTTCTTGGGGCATTAGACTTTTTTAAAGTACGTAGAGTATGGACCTTGTCACTACTTGGTTTGAATGTGCTTGGGATTTTACTAACCAAAAACAATTATTACTAAAAATTTTATGAGTAATTATATTTTAAAGTAAACATTTCTAATAAATTGAAAAAAAAATACTCTTCTTGCTAAAATTGGCGAAGAGTATCTGTAATAAGTTGGATTTGTTAGAACACTTTTATTATCAGTTCTTTTTTTTGACAATTCAACAAGTTTTTGTACATAACGAGACATGAGTCAGTAAAGAATACGGAATTTTATTATTGTCAGTCAGTCCTATACATCTGATGCTATTGATTACAGAAAATATATTCTTTTTGTATATACATACACAAACAGCAAGGTGGAACACCCGTTACTTAAATCAGCCAAAAAATCTTTTTTTTTGGCAACTTCGTGACATTCTATGTCATAAAATGTCGAGAAAAAATAGGTTAAAAAAATGTCGGTCTGTCTGGCTTTTTGTGTGTCTATAAACCTTATAACTTTTTAACGGAATGTCTGATTTAAAAATATTCTTTCACCAAACTATTCAGGACCTTTGTCTTATCAAATAAAAAGTCAAAATGTAGGAAAGTGACGATTAGAACCCGAGTTTCGTGAACCCAAACGAAACAGAGACAAGAACCTTCTCATTTTGTCTAGAAAGGTTACCCGTTCAGATTTTTTTAATCTTTGAAGGCCCCTTTCTTAGTGGTAGGTCACTTACAGTAAATTGGCAACTATGCTCGTTGGCATATAGCTTTTGATGAAATCGACCTACAAATAGGACAATGGATACCTACGCATACAATTTTATTCAAGCGTAACAAGTTGTATGGTCACCCCAAAGGTCATTCCGTACACCCCCTCATTAAAAATTAATTAATTCAATTAATTTAATGATTGCTTGTTTCTAAACTCTATACATACCAGACCTTTTTCTTACTACCAGCAGTTACATTAACTTAATTTGATATATAAGCTCATAATTACCCTTGCGTCATCTTATATTCTTTTTCTATTTTGCGACTCTTATAAGCTCATAATCACACGCATTTTGTGTGTTCTTATAGGCCCATAAAAGGTCTCTACTTTTTTTTTCTGTTGGGTTGGCAACATACAAAAGCCTATCTCTTGACGTTTTGCGTGCAAATGTCAATGTCGATTTAAAGTTTAATTTTTTAGAAAATTTTGTGTTTGGGTTATTTTTTACCATGTTAAAATTGTGGACTGGTTAATTGCAGTGAAAAAAGAAGATATGACTATAAAATATATCAAAATATCATTTGTTCTTAGAATTTTAAACATGGTGTAAACTGTAATGCCAATCCAAAACAAAAATCTCTAAATCAGTCATCAATATAAATTTAATTATTTTTTAAATTTTAGAGCAAAATAGAAAAAATTGTATAAAGCACTCGTTTCATTCTGCAGACCAGTAATATTTGGTTTACAGGTCTAGACCAGTAATTACTTATTTCCCGGGTTTTATTAATACATGTAATGTAGGTATTACATATACAGTTGTGAGTAAAAGTCCATTTCATAATTAGGTTGTGGAATGTACACTCCCGCACATTAAATTCCGGACACTTAAAAAATTGCCATGAATCAAATTCATGTAGTACTTCTTGAGTTAACGGAAAAAATTACAACTTCGTGATATCGTGATATCTCCTAAACCAGAAGTAGAAATATAAAAAAATAAAAAAGAAAATATTCATTCAAACTGCGGCAATAAGAGAGACCTTAAACATTTGATAAACAGTTGCAGTGGCGTACCATGCAAGTCCTAGAAGATGGGGCAAAAAACATAGTTGTAAATTTTTTGTTGCTGTTAATACAAAAATACTTTTTTTAATCATTCTTAATACAAACTAAAGTAGAGAATGTTTAAGCTTCAAATCAAAAAAAGAATCAGTCAAATCCATTAATTAGTTTTCGAAATATTTGAATTTAAAAAATGGCAATTTTTTAGGTGTCCAGAATTTAACGTCCGGGAGTGTAGATTCATAACTCTAGGTCAAATTTAGCAGTGCAAGACGCAATAATTGTATCCCTTGAGTTTCTATTGGCAACACAATGAGGGATTTATGTACATTTCTGATTTACTGCCACTTTGTACTATTACTATATAATTTCTAACAACTATAGTTTGAGTTTCTACAACTAGTTCGAAAGTTACTACCAACCGTAGCTAAGGCGACATTGGAAATGACAATCAAATAGAATTAAGTTTGTTTTCCCTTTCCTTAAAGATTAGAGTTGGGAAAATCCTGTAAGACAATGAAGCAAACTTGTTCCATTTATAACACAGGCACACAAAAAAATAAAGGTCTTTTTCCCCAGACGAGATAAACATTCCTATGCGTGTTTGGGGTCGCTGAATCCGAATCTGGGCTGGTTTGACTCGGTCAAGTCGCATTTTGTTACTAAGCTCAAATTTTCTTCCACTATATTTTTTAGCCCCTTATAACATTTTTATTTTTGTGGAGATTCCTTTCAATTTCAAGTTAATCTAGAAGCCGATTAACTTTTTGTGGAAATTTGAAGTCGATCGTGGGACAAGAAAACGTGACATACAAACAGACGGACGGATACTTTTAAAAATGGTTTTTAATTGTATATTATTTAATAAAACCAACTTGACTAAGTAATCAGTGTATTTGTTAAAATCTTCGCCTAGCGCTTTCATTATTTAAAACATCATCAGGGCATCTGTCTGGGTGTAAACTCTCTAACTATATTTCTACATGAGATATCGACTTGCGGTTTTTTGTATATTGTTTGTTATCGTATTCCGAAGAGCTGATTAGATTTTGGGGGTAAACGATTGGGGGTAAGGGGGTAAAAATAGGGTAAAACTCCTATTTTTTGTTTATAATTAAGGCAATTATTATTGTATTTGGTTAATTTAGCACTTATATAAAAGATAATTTTAAATTGGTCAAAAAATTTTATAAACAACGTTTTCCTAAAACGCATTGTTTTCGAGATATTGGCGTTTAAAGCAGTAAAAGGTTTTTTTAGTATATCTCACATATTTATAACCCGATTTCAAAAAATTATACTTTAAATAAAAGCTCTTTTTAAGCCCTATAAAAAATGTTATATACAGTTTTTTGCTAGAATATAATTTTTTAAAGATACAGAATTTAAAATCAAACAAAACACCTAGTTTGAAATTTGCAAACTAGATGGCTCTAGTGTACAATAGTGCCGATGTTTTGACAGGGTGCTGGCAACGTTTCATCTAGTTTACTTTTATAAATATATAATGCTCATGCTGTGAGGGCTGTAATAATAATAATAATTGTTATTATAATAGAGAGCTAAATTGTTTCTTAATAGCACTATTGTATTATTTTCGTGGTCCAAAAAGGTAAGGCAACAAACTAGTTAGTATACAATTATTATAATAAATCAAATAAATTGCGGTAAAATCTGTTAGCCTCTAATATTTTGCAGGTGTTGTCAAAAATTTGGCCAAGTAATTTACTGAATGAAAAATGGTCAATAAAAAATAGAAAAACCTTTAAGAGCTGACTTAATTTTTAATAAAATTTCGCTTTTATTTCTGATATATTTTCAAAATATTCTAATTAGATGCAGATTAGGTCAGGAATAACTTATCTTTTATGTTTTCCTGCATGTTCATTTTGATTTACAGTTCCTGCTTTTATACCGACTTTATCGAATTTTTCAAAAACTTTTTATAACACTGCAAAAAGAAGTCTCTCTGAGGCAAAAGAATTTCCATATAGTCTAAGAGCTGGTGACCATTTTTATTTAATTATTTGTCAATCGCCAGATCCTAGATCGGGTTCCTTTGGGTGCTAGAAACTTCAAAGGGGTGGTAAAATGGGGTATACGAAATAGAATATTACATAACTAGTGTGGAAAGGGACATATTTCACGCGAGTTGGAAGGTTTACGAATGAGCCGCCAGGCGAGTAAAAAAAACCCACGAGTGTATGAAATACACTTTTCAACGAGTTATGTACACTATTTTTCCTTCGATCTCGAAAAAATATGAAGTTTCTTATTTTAAAATTGTCTAATTTTTATTAATCTTTAAGAAAAGCACAGAATAATAATAAATAGCTAACAAATTTATATCTGTATGCCAAACAGGAAATATTATTTTCATTTACCTTAAGTTTTATGGTTTTATATTTAATACAATATAGGTATTATTATAGTACATACATGTTTAATGGGTTGTCTATATTCTTGTCCTAAATGAAGACAAACTTGAAAGTTTGCTAGTTAAATTAGATTTCTGTGGTTATGCTGCCATATAAGACAGTAAAATTGTACTATTTTACATTTCATAAGAAAAATAGTGTGTATTTTTATGTTTTTTTTATAAAATGTAAGGTAACTAAATCAAAATTAAGTAATTTTTATAAAATCTAGTCAGTAACGGTCAAAATAGTAACGTTATAACTATATTTTGACATGAAAAACAGAAATATTTGGATTAAAAAACATAAAATATATCAAAAAAGGCTGTGGTGAAAGGTGGAAAATGGCTTATAAAATAAGGTGAATAAAATTCGTAGAATCTAGAAGATAAATATCTAAATAAAATTAGGCAACCCTCCATACATAAATATCACACTAGGGTGATATGAAAATATCAAACTAGTGTGATATAAGGCGTTTTCTAAAGAATAAAAGAATGTGCTAAATGTCATTTTCATAGAGGATCGTAGGAAAAATATATTTTTAACTTACCGAGTCTAATACATTACATTCATTATACCGTATTTTTTTAAATTTAAACAGGAAAGAAATAGGTCGTTATATATTTTTTCTGGGTAATTTATAGTCCAGCAAGCGTTGTGGTATAAAAGATAAACCCCAATAATTAATCATTTTAACTTTAATTTGTTTTAAATTTAAATTATTTAATATGGAAATTTTATCTGGAAAATAATATAAAATATGCAAACAAAATATTCGTCCCTCACAAATAAATGCTAAAAGTTATTCAATATTTACACAACGTAATTTAAAACAGTGTAAAATATTCATAAATGTATAAAAATTACTTTTCTATAAATAAATAAATAAATAAATAAATACAAAAAATAGCATTGTATTTTGTTAAATATTCAATTTTTTAAACTCAATAGACAAGCAACGTGTTATTTTAACTGTTAAAAATTAACATATTGTTTAAACAATAGGCGAAATCACAATGAAAACACCAGGTGACAAAAGATTAATTATTTTATTTTTATGATGGAAAATAATAACAAATAATATAAATTTTTGTGAAGCTGCTACAGTATCTCATGGCATTTCAGCCTTAAATGTCCTTTAACATAACTCCACGCTGACCTTAGTAACTTTTCAATTCCTCCGACCTCAGATTCGGATTCAGCTGCTCAAAATACATAGGAATTGACTAGTCGAGTTCGTCGGACATCCAACTTTTTTTTGTGTGGCTATGTTATTATTATACTATTCACAGCGCTTGTGCACAGTGCGACCCTGCATTTTATAAGTTTTAAGAGATGTGCACCAAAAGTTTTTTTTAGATTAATAAAATAGGTTTATTGGTTATTAAAAATCACTATGTTTAAAAATCGCAACAGATCCTTTTGATAGTTTAAAGAATATTTTAATATTTTTTTTTTTATTTTCATTTTTTTTTAAACTCTTTTAAACGTATTATCTCGCCTAATAAACTTATTTAAAAAAAATTACGCTAGTGAGCCCTTCAGTGAACCTTAAAAAAAGTTTAAACAATTATAAATCCTGTTAAATACCATTTATTGCGCGTTAATAGCTGAATTAAATTGCAAATTAGTATTGTATTTTTCTTAAACATCTAAAAACTAAAAACTTTTAAAAAACGTTACCTTAAAAACTAAATTAAATCCTATTAGATGAAAATTCAATAACTGCCTTTAAAAGTTGCTGACCATAGCGTGGGTCGTTAAAATTATTCATTTTTGCCATCGAAAATTTCTCCTTGATAATTCTTGGCAATTATATTTAAATTCTTGGGCCATTTAAGAGCGTTCTCTCTTCCCAGCAATGGGACCAGGCCTTTCCAAAAGAGGTGATTCACAAATCCTTGCAGCAAAGGTAATTCAGGTATGATGCACTTCTGAAAAACTCGCACATTTTCGTTCTCTTCAAAGGTTTATTGACAATACTAAAAGACTCTTTGGCTCTTTTAATGTTCTTATCTAATGATAAACTAAATTTATTAAAATGAATTTCCAAATCACCATAGGTTCTTAGTTCCTTGGCAGCAGATTTATACGCTCTCATTTCTTACAGAAAAATATGACAATAGGGACAAGGATAGGTTGACGTTGCAATGCTTGTACAAAGCTCCTAAAGCATGCCAATGAATTAACATCAAAAGAAGTACTGGGAAATGTGAATCAAGTTCTGGTTATGCCATTTGTTGCGTCATTCAATGTGATGAACAAAATCGTCGATAAATGTTTCGGTACAACAAAAACTGAAGTACAACTCGAATCAGATCTCAAACATCTGGAAGCAGTTTTAAATGATTCCGGGGTATCAAAAACTCCTATAATTAATTGCATATTGCATCACCATAAAGACAGTGTTTCCTATTTAGAGAGTGGCTTAGGAATTTGGTCAGAACAGGCTGGGGAGTCTATTCACAGAGAATTCCTTACTGTCTGGAATAAACACAAAATGAATAATTTTAACGACCCACGCTATGGTCAGCAACTTTTAAAGGCAGTTATTGAATTTTCATCTAATAGGATTTAATTTAGTTTTTAAGGTAACGTTTTTTAAAAGTTTTTAGTTTTTAGATGTTTAAGAAAAATACAATACTAATTTGCAATTTAATTCAGCTATTAACGCGCAATAAATGGTATTTAATAGGATTTATAATTGTTTAAACTTTTTTTAAGGTTCACTGAAGGGCTCACTAACGTATTTTTTTTTAAAATAAGTTTATTAGGCGAGATAATACGTTTAAAAGAGTTTAAAAAAATGAAAATAAAAAAAAATATTAAAATAGGCCCTAAATTATGAAAAGGATCTGTTGCGATTTTTAAACATAGTGATTTTTAATAACCAATAAACCTATTTTATTAATCTAAAAAAAACTTTTGGTGCACATCTCTTAAAACTATAAAATTGCAGGGTCGCACTGTGTGTGATAGAGTAGTATTATACTACTTAATTTCCCAAATCGCCGAAAAACGCCCTTGACAAAAAATTCGTGGATACAAATATGTTTCGTGAAAAAATAAGAAACTTTGAAAAAGTTCGTCCGTCTGTCTGTCCGTCTGTCCTTCCAATGTCACGTTTTTTGTAGACACGATAACTCAAGAACGAATAATCCAATCGACTCTTTTTTGCCAAAAAGAAAATAAAAAAAATATATATTTTTTTTAAATTTATTTGGTCATGGCCCTATACCCCCCCCCTAAATCCGCCCTTTTGCGAAGCGTATACACTATATTATGAGAAGAAGCATAATCCAACTTCAAAAAATTAAAATTTATTAAATTTTAAATATTTTAATGTTGATTCGCTCGAAGGAAAAATATGAATTAAATTTTAAGCAGACATGAAATAGAAATACACATTTTACGAGTGAAATATGAGGAATATTATATTTTAGAATTTGTTATAAAAAATATACAGGGTAGTTACGAATAGGTTATAAAATTTTAGGGATGATACTGCATCAAAAAAAATAAACAAATGTTTAAAAAATAAAGGGCTGTAGCTCCTCTTTTTGTCCATGTCCATGGAATTTATGTCAGCATTGTATATGTTAAATATAAAATTATTAACTAACCATAATAACCATAAGCATAATAATTTTTTTTTACTACTAGCTTTAGAACTAACTATTATTTATCATGTTTAATCCGAGAATTTTTTTATTTGAATCTAAAGCAATCATTATAATTATAATTATAAATAATTATTTTTTCTCGACTAATAGGAGATAATTTTTTAAAAAATTGATTTTCCTTGAATTGCAGACATTGCTTATAGTTTCTAATGGACAGAATACAATATTTTGCCATTGGATATAAAATTAACATAATAAATATAAATAAATAAATTATAATGGAATATAACACATTATTTATTAAATAAATAACTTACTTAAGAATAAATGTGCTAGTAGTAAAAAAAAATATATATATATATATATATATATATATAAACCACGACAGACAAGACTATTATAGCTTCGCACTCTTTTATAATACGCTCGGCTATAAAAAGTTTCTTCTCTACCTTGGTATATAATTACTATTTGAATAGTTTAAAAGCTTTGGTTATTTGTAACTTCTACATAAGCAATTTTAAACTTATATTTCTCGAAACCTGAAACTTCATATTTTATATGTAGAACTTACCCTATTTTAGAAACACCATGTATATTTTAGAAGTCGCGATAAAAAATGTAGTAAAACGTGCTGAACATTTTAAATGTAATATTATAAGCCTTACAAGGGACAAAAATCCGACTTGGTTTCAGATAAGACAATTTAAATGTGTAAGATAAAAACACAAAAACTCTCTTTTTTGGATATTTTTGATAAATTGTTAACGTCTAAACTACCTTTTTTGTTTTACATTTTTCTTACAGTTTTAAGCTATGATATAGACTTTTTCAACGACTATTTTAGAATAAAGGTATTCTAGTATATTTTTTATTCCCAGTGTTTGTCAGACACCAAGAAGAATAATCACCAAAAACAATTACCTAATATTTAGATCAAATAGCTCAAAATTTTTGTATATTAACAAGCAAGTTAAGTGCTAAAATAAAGGGTTTAGAAAAGTACATTATATTTTATTCACAATCATATAGAAATAAGCTTATTACATACATACGTAAAAGTTGTAAAATCAATTATACGTTAAGTTGGAAAATCGATTATAATTAATTTAGTAATTATTGTTAAATTCTACTACCTAAAAAGTTTGGTAACACCACATTTCCATCCCTTGGTGACTAACTTTACTTCACTTCACTTCAGATATGTCATTAAAATGTTAGGGAAAAAATAGTTTTAAGTACTTATTTTTTTTTTAAATAACATTACATGCACATTTAAATTGCAATATTTTCGTATTTCTAAAATATGGTAAATTTACAACCAATTTAACTGTAATTTCTGAAAGATCACTGATAAGTGCTGCCACCACCGGTAATTTAACAAAGTAAATACATAACGTTATTTTTATACTTTTTTAGACAAATATTTATTGTTTACGTCGTATGAATATTTTTATTCAATATATTTATATGTTTTAAAACTTATTTTTTATTTTATTTTCGTAGAGATCGCCATCTATACATGCATTAATAAAGCAAAACTGTGTAACTAACTTCACCAGTGTTCATAAATTTAAAGATGGTGTCAGTTTTGTCGTGGAATATAAAATATACAATTGTTAATAAAATAGGTAAAAATTGTGAATAAAATAGTATACAAACCTCTGCGGAAAATTTTCTTTTTCTAACGCCCCTTGGTCTGCTAACTTTCACTCGGGAAATAAAACATTTTCTACCTCAGTATGTTACATACTGTATGTAATATAGTTTGTTTTTTTTTGTTCTCTGTGTATACGTAAATTGAACTCAAGTTTAGAATTCCGCACAGATGAGGCTTTTTGTTTCAAAGATAATGAGGAAATTGCTAATTATATTGATCACTACAGGGAAATGTTGTAACGATACGCTTTTATCTAAAAGGGGTCTTTAAAAGGATAAAACAAAACCATAGCCAAACATTTCAAAGGGCACTTAGTCCTTTTATAGGCGACGTGACGCGACGCAGGTTTTTCAGTTTTGATTAAAATATTTGAAGTTCTCATTATCAAAAACGTATAAAAAATATACAATATACTCTACTATAATATAATTGTTGGTTTCAGGTTGCTTTGACAAAACCGTAGGGTAAAAAAACTGTAAATTTAAATTTTGTTATTTGTCAGCTTTCATTTTAACAAAATGTTAGCAGTCATGCCAAAATAGATGAATAGAAGGGGAAATATCACGGTTCGAGGACGAAAAATGAAACACTAAAATATTGAAAACCGTAATTTCATTGAATGTACATCAAAAACTAAAAAAAACTCATATACAGGTACTTCCAAAAATGAATCCTAAGGGAGCAATGGTCTTCTAAAAATGCACCATTTTTAAAGGGCCATAGTAGCTTTAAAAGTGATTTTTTTGCCGGCGCAATTACTATAGACGATTGTGCTTCTCACTTGCTCGCATCCTGCCTTACGAAGGTTAAAGCGTAAAATTGAGAGCTCGCTCGCTCGTAATTGCGACGAAATTTTGATTTTCAACATTTTAGCATTTAATTTTTCGTCCTCGAACCGTGAAATTTCACCTTCAAATTAATTTTTCTCGAAAACGGTGAATCCCACAGTATTACAACAAGAGTTCCTTTTTTATTTACTTTGACCTGAGAAATCATATTACAAAAATGAAACAAAAGAAAAAATTGGGACAAAAAACTGATAAGGCCCCCACGTTTCGCACACCCCTGTTTAAAATAAATACATGAAAATAACAAACGAAGATTGACCTTATTAGGAATAGTTCACATGCAAAATCTCGTTGCTATATCTAAAAGGGTTACTGAGTAATTAAATAAAAACCGAATTTTTTAGCCACTTTTAAAGAGGCTTAGCTTCCTTATGACACATTTTTAGACGTATGTTTATTGGAACCTTTTGTCATATTTTATTTAGAATCACACCTTAAAATTTCGGACCCTATTACAAATACACCCTGTATAGGTATATATAGAGCATTTTCATTTTCATTTTCTCGTAGTCGGGTTTTTTCGGCCCATAGACTTGTGCCTTTTAGCGTGACCACTCACAAATTATTTTACATTTTCTTATTTTTTCTATTTTGCGACTCTTATAGGCTCATAATCACACGCATTTTGCCCATAAGAGGTCTGTACTTTTTATCCTTTTGGGTTGGCAACAGACCTTGCCTATCGCTTGACGTTTTCCGTGCAGATGTCAATGCCGCTTTAAAGTTGAATTTTCTACAAAATGTTGTGTTTAGGTTATTTTTACCATGTAAAAATTGTGGCTTGGTTAATTGCAGTAAAAAAGAGATGACTATAAAATATATCAAAATATCATTTGTTCTTAGAATTTTAAACATGGTGTAAACTGTAATGCCAATCCAAAACAAAAATCCCTAAATCAGTCATCAATTTAAATGTAAGTTTTTTTTAATTTTATAGCAAAATAGAAAAAATTGTATAAAGCACTCGTTTCATAACACGTTTTTAGCGCACTACTACTTTAGAAAACTCGCCGCAAGCGGCTCGTTTTCTAAACTTGTACTCGTGCGCTAAAAACGTATGTTATGAAACTAGTACTTTAATATACTATTATTTCGATAATGTTTTAGTATTCTTTCGTTTTATTCCAGTAATAATTTAGCGGTGCAAATGGTACGCTACTGAGTAAAAATGTGGTGTTATACCAATAGAAGTCCCCCATTACAGCAGCTTGTAATGTGCTTACAACCAACGAATATGAAGCATTATTATCCTAGAAGTGGTAAAGCTAAGATATTAACGTAATAACTCTTCTTAACAACCTCGCTGCTATCATAATGTTTCTTCAAAGTAACGAATAACTCATTTCAAATATTTCAAACAGCGGAAAAAGGACTAAAATTTTAATTTTCATTTTGAAATTCTAGCGACCTAGAGCGTCTATATGTTTTCATTAAGGTCGTTTATTAATTTTATGACGTCTAGTGAGTGTAGTAAACTGCCACGAAAAGGACATTTTTAAATTGAAATTTTATCATAAGAACGTGGATCCAAACCTATTTCACACACAGAAAAATGATCAAGTGGCTTAAAACTTTGTACACTGAGAACTAATTAGTAAATACTGAAATTTTTTGCATATAAGAAACCCCACCCCACCTGTGCACAAACTTGTGCACACGTGTTTTGGTTCAGAGAGTTTTGCGAAAAAGTTTCCAAAGTCACCCACGCAGTCCGAAGTCACCAACGAACTAATAACTCTTCTGAATACGCATACCGTTAAAATAAAGTATCGCCAACATCTCGGTTTGTTTGAAAACAAATAGTAAGTATATTCAGGCCTGAACAATAACAATTACCAGTAACTGGTTGCCTCTGTTAAAACAAAGATGTGCGAGTAAGACAGACGAATGTTTATGTTGCCGACTTTTTTGTCAGTTTTAACGAATGAAATGCCTATTCTAGAGAAAAGAGTTATTAGTTTGTTGGGAGTCACCCCACTTGACAGTATGTATCTTATTTAGACCAAAGAGTGAAAACTTGAATCTGTGAAAGTGGTTTGAATAATAAAAATCGTTTGTATTAGTTTTAAAATACTGATGTTAAGTAATGCCTTTATTTTATATAAATTAAGTAATTATAATAATTATTAATACAAATTAATAACACAAATTTATGTTAATACGGCCACGTTAAGGATATTGACTTTACTTTTTTCTACCCTATCTCCACCAGGCGTGAAATCCTGAAACACGCACTCGGCAGGTGACATAAACGAGACAGTTCTGATTTTAATTTGTGTTCAAACGAAAATCAAATAATTCTATTGATTTTTGCATTCCGAAACAAAGTAACCCAATTCGTTTTTTTTTTCAATATCCCCACGGTATCGTATCGTATTTTGGGTTAAAACGCCTGCAACGATAAGATTTTAAACAATAAATACTAGGGACCCTAAATAAAGTGACTTTAATGTTATTATATATAGAGTCTGTAATAAATACATAAAAAATAAATACTTTCTCAACTTATTAGCCCTTTTTATGACCCGGGAGATACTTTAATTTTTTTATTTATTTTTTATTTATTTTAATTAAGAATTTTGACATATTATGTAAATGCAGAATTTGGCAACATTGCACCTAACGAAAGTTTAAATGTGAAGCATTATGTCAGGTCAATAAAAATAAATTTGTATATTAACTACTACTGTGGGGCAAATAAAAAGTGTGTTGTGTTGTGTTAACTGTTGACTGTAAAATTTAAATATTTTTTTGTTGTTTATCAATTTTTACGGATTTAACATGCTGTAAAATACTCTTTGTTTAATTAGGCTAGTTTTTTTAAGTTTGGGGAAGATTATGGAGTTGTTTTTGAGGTATTTTTACTAATAACATTATGAAGCAATCCAGCAGCTCCAACGGTAACCCAAAAGCCTGCAGTCCCATGGGACAATGTGGCTCCAGACTAATAATTTAATGTGTCTTTAAACCTGTTAAATAACTTTATTTCTCTAATATAAACAAAAAACTAGGTTATGAAAAAGTTACATAGAAACTTAAAAGCTGTAGTTTTCAATAAATACATTTAATTAATATTTGTACAGTATTCTTGTTGTTACATCACGAGTGTATTAATCGCGTTATTGTCAGTTTTACGATAATATAGAATTTTAAAAATGAAATTTGGTTCACCAATGTTTCGGCTTTTTATTTTCTTTATCAGACATGGTTGAAAATAAACCGAAATAATGCAGAATTTATAAAAAAATAAACTAAATTTCCCGGTCTATTTGAAGTTATATTGCCGTGCAAAATATAAAGAATAGAGCAAAAGTTTCCTTCGCGTAGTCGTTTAAACATGAAATTTAACTGATAACTTTTATAAAAGCTTCTGAATATGTAATGTCGGCATTGTTTGATAAAAGGTCGATTTTCAATTTCAATCTATTTCCAATTTCTGTCAATAGTTTACCCTGTACCCTGCCGGGTAATACATCACGCGCGCAAGAACTGCCTGCCCGGGCGAAAATTGATTAAGTTATGTTGATGCATTTGTAAGAAGATATACTCCTTACAGCAAATGGAGATTTTTCCATTTAGATTAGACAGGGACAAAAGTTCTACCCAAAAAGGATAGAAGTAATATCACCAACATAAAGAAAAAAAAATCTCCTAGGTTTTGTGTTGGCTGCACTGTCAGTAACGCCATTTTCTTTAGCCACTGTCATTGTGTGAGCTGCGTTTGATATTGTTTTGATTTCAGTTTTTTGTGTGTTTTACTAAATATTGTGTTTTTATTGACTATTATAGTACTTTTACGAGTTTTGATATTGTTTACGAAAGGTAAGTTCTTTCTTTATACCTTAGATTTAAAGCCTAGGCGAAATTCGTTTGGACTTTTGCAACCCTTGTAAAAACATCTTGGCATTTTGGTAGCTATAACAGAAATAACGCTCGTCATAAAATTAATTTCTTGAAATGTAGAAACTGGTAACGATATTAAAATATATAATAATAATATATAGTTAATAATAAATATGATAAACATTAAATAATTTATTTATTTGCCTTTTCATATTTGAGGTTATGTTTTGTAAATAAATAAACAGTTTAAGCAATCAACCTAAGAACAATTAATAGGGATTATATTTCATTCTTTATTTTACTATTAAATCATCAATTTTATTTCTTAGCAAAAAATATTCATTTCTTTAGCTTTATTTACAAAAATCAACGGTAATTGTTGAAAAAAATTGAAAAAAATGCAATATTTTTTAAATTTATTTAAGTTGGTAGTGGCGTGCCGTGTACAAATGAGATAGAGATAGGGTAGACGTCTTCTGTTTCATTATTCTAGTTGTACAGAGCTCTATTGAACACTTTTCAAAAAAATATAAAATACTGCTGCCAACAAAATTATACTTTCCTCTGTAGATCTAGGTTCATAAAAACAAAAAAAAAAATATCAAAACAATTTTTTTTTAAAAACGAAAAAATTCTGAAAAAATTAAAAAAACAATTTATACAGTATAAGCTCCATAATGTGAACATGCGTGAACTATTCGGTTTTGTGGACACAGAATATTTTCTGTTGACTTTTCTGTAATGTGAACATCAAAAACTCTCGTTAACGTGAGTTCACGTTGTTGTGTGACGATTCGCTCACCGCAGTAATGAGAAGAATCTAGCACATGCGCACTGGTTTGTTTATTTTTGTTTTGACAGATGTCAAAAGTGGCTTCCGTTTAGGCAGTTGTAGTTTTATGAAATAGTTTAATTTGAGTGGGGTTACGGTGCGCATCAGGTCCACAAAAATGAACTATATTTTTGCACTGATTTCTGGTTTTATTACTAAAACTTACTGTCTTGAATATAATTAGGTGCGGAAAATCCAGTTTTTTTGTTAGAATATATAGCAAAAGATTGTTAAAATACTCACGAATTTCTGTTTGATTTTTTTTAATGGGGGCGATGGTTTACGTTAACAATGGTTTGGTTTGGTAGTTTGCTGGTTCGGTGATTTTTTTTAATGGGAGGCGTTGGTTTACGTTAACAATGGTTTGGTTTGGTAGTTTGCTGGTTTGGTGTTTTTTTTTTAATGGGAGGCATTTTTCAGATACGATATTTCAGAATTTAGAAGGCGATATATTTTAAGAATCAAATGTTTATTAATGCAATTTTTTTTACGAAAATACTATTAAAAGCGAGTACTTTTAGACAATTAAAAAAAAATTGTTAGCTAGCAAAGAAAAAAGTAGATATTTTTGTAAAATTCTGCAAAAGAATGTTACATAACCTTAAAATAATTTTTGGCATATGTCAAAACAAAAATAAGAAAATCAGTGCGCATGCGCTGGATTCTTCTTATTACTGCGGTGAGTGAATCGTGTTGTGTGTAATAAATTAGTCGTCAAATGTTTCAATTTAGTGACCCTTATAAAAATGTCACTCATAATTCGGCAAAATTATTCCGTAAGCCTATATTTCTGTGTTTATTTTCAACGTTGATGAGTTTACGCCGACTACTGAGCATTGCATATCTTCACGGCTTGTTTTTATATTCCGACACTAATACATTTTTTTTGTGCTTAAACTTCTCTTATTTACATTGCTAAATCGTTCAAATTTAGTCGCCACTCGTGCTTTTTCCAATTTAAAATTTTCAATACATCATAACAGCAGAGTTTAGATGTGCGATCGCACGAATGCTTGTCAATTTTATATTTTGCGATTTCCAGAGTCACTTTATAGTATAAAGGGTAAGATCAGAAAATACGCAGGAAAACAAAAAATATTCACCGAAAACACTAAAATAGTAAACCATAAACTTTTCAACTATTATTTTTTACTTGATACATTCAGAAAATACACTGCCCATTAAAAGATTCACTTTCAGTAACCTCAAAAACTCCAATATACCAATTTTCACGAAAACTACCCCCGCCTCTTAGGGGGTGGATTTAGAATTTTTTATTATCAGATTCACTTTCAGCAACCTTAAAAACCCGATATACCAGTTTAAAAAAACTACCCCCACTTCTCAGGGGATGAAATTGAGCTATTTTCCCCCTTGCCTCACCCCAATATTCACCAAAAACAATCCCGAGCGAGAACTTTTGGTAACATAACTATATGCCAAATTTCAAGTCTCTAGCTTAAAGCGTTCTTAACTCATCGTGCCCATAAGCTTTACCGGACAGAACGATCGACCAGTCGATTTATATCGACATAAAACGCAAAAATACGCAAAAAAAAAGTTGAAATTTTTTGTACGAATACAAGGCTTTCCAAAATTTTGAAAATTTTCAAAATGGGACGTAAAATTTTAATCAGGTTTGTATATTTGCAAGTTTTTTAAGTACTTAAATCAAAAAGTCATTATTTTCTCCCAGCTGTGTTTTTATACCGGGTGTTTCTTTTAACCTGAAACTTTCAAATATCTCGAATACTATTCATTTTAGAAAAAAAGATGTCGGACAAATGTATTTTATTTTAATGGGTAAAACAAAATGGCGTATTTAATTTTTTACGGATATTAACGTTTTCAAGGTAATTTCAAGGTCAAGTTTGTTTTTTTAAATAGAAACATATAATTTTTTACTGTTATTTAATTCTCCTCATAAAAAATGAAATCATCACAATTCTCCATATAAGAATATATTTCTCTGCGTGCATATACTTCCTAACAGGTTTATAATAACAATATTATTTTTTGTTTTTAGATGAACAATTCTACAGAAAACGTTGTCATTCTAACAAATGTTCAACTTGCCACCACTGGAACGTATAGATGTGAGGTTTCCGGGGAAGCGCCGTATTTTGAAACTGTTGGCGAAAGAGGCCATATGCTTGTTGTTGGTAAGTTATTTTTTTTTAATATAAAGATTTAATATACAGTTTCCACACATATAAAAATAATATCATAGACCTAATTAATATCGTTTAAGCCAAGAGGATACAAACAGTACTTTAAAGTGTATACTAATCAAATGGATAATCTGTATATCATTTTCATATTGCATATTTCACTTTTTCTACTATAAAACTAAAATATTTAGTTTATGTGTTAATATCTTTAAAGCATAGTTTAAGTGATATATAACTTTACCTTAAGAGGTTTGTAGTAAGAAATCGTTCCGACTTAAAACATAGGTTTCTTTTAAAAAGCTCTAAGCAATTTTTATTTTATCAAGATGAACGCTGAGAAAAAATTAAAAAATTTATCTTGCCAACTTTTAAATTGCAATTTATTTAATAGTCATTAAGTAATTTCGCGATAATTGTTGAGACAGCGGACTTAAAGATATAATTTTAAGACTAGTAGATAAATACTTGTCTAAAATAACAAGCGTGCGGGCCTTTAAAGTGTAATTATGTGAAATGGAAATAATTATTTTGGGCTTCTGGTAAAATAATTTGTATTATATACTATAAGGGGTCGTAAACATTTTCAACGAGTTGTTGTCTGCCGGCTGAATTTTACGTACATTGTACGTCGTACACTCTAACTAAGCTATTACCAAATTGACAGGTTTTCGATCCGTATCCTTTGGGTGCTAGAAGCCCGAAACAGGCAATGGAAATCGGTACTCTAACAAATGTTTAACTTTCTGCATTATTATTATTATTATTATTATAAAGTTTGTTCAGGCTAAGGGCAAGCTCTATTGAGCCTATAATACTATGCATATACAGTTAAGTTAAAATATAAATTTAAAACAGAGAAAAAAATAATAAAAATAAAAAAAGAAAAACAAATAAATATTTAGTTCCAAAATTCATCTAGCCTACATTTATTACATTCGTTAAGCTGTTTTTATAGTTACACAAAATTATTCTGGATGCCAGATGGTAAAAACAGTCTTTGGTCCAATATTGGTTTATTCTGTCTCCACTTTTACGGATTTTATCGTCACATTAGAGCCAGGAAGGTTTATCTGAAATTTGTGTTAGTACTACAATCAACAATTTGACATAAATTTTAGATAGAAACCTTTTGTACTAATGCTAGAACAGGTATACCCAAGATCTGCAGATATATCCCAAGAATCCCCCAAAAAACTCTTAGGCTTCTTTGGAAGCCTAAAGTTGGATGTGGACTAAATTGCAATAGATCTCATTGGTCGCAGTGATTTGAAAGGTACCATGTACCATGCCTCACAACCCCACTTATATTGTATTGTATTGTAATGCTACGATATTTAAATTGTTAGGTTTTAGTGTATTTTATCTGCAGTAAGACTTTGATGTCCATACTGAATGTTTTAGTTTTTCGAAGATAGAACAAACCCATACCGAAATGACGATATTTCAGATGTAAATTAATATTACGCACCAAGTACGCGAGCCTAGTTTTTAGTTCACGATACTACGTTTTTTTACGAGGCACAGCCGAGTAAGAAAGCACGAGATGTGTACTGAAATGGTTTGCGTTGATGTGCGTATACTATTTTTTCTAGGACCCAACACCTAAACATCAAAAACACGCAAAAATTATCTTAAAATTAGTTTGTCAGTTTGAGGTTATGTGTTAGACTTTTACTAATTTTCTGACAGCAGCTATGTAAAATCACTTTCCATCCGTTGTCATAGCTAACGGATGGGAAATACGCAACTAGGTAGTAGGAAAAAATAATAATTTAATCAGAAAGTTATTTTATGATTTCACACTTATTTAAAAATTTAGATCTGTCATATGTCAAAGGCACATTTTAAAGACTGTTTTCACAACTTGGAGCCAGAATTATTGTATGAAACTATGAAAGTAGCTTAATCTGAATGTTATAAATGTAATAAAAATCAGTCTGTAAGTTAAAAATAAATTTTTATGGTTTTTTTTAGTTCCTTTTTTGAGCTTCTAGAACCCAAAGGAACCGGATTCAGAATCTGCTAATTTAGAAAAGGCATAACTAGAACTATATGATATATCGACTTGTAATTTTCGAAACCTCGTATCTCAAAAAATTAATCTACTCTATACATGATGACTGGTAGTCCAAACTCCAATTTATTACAACTTATTGGAATAGTTAATTGGAGTTTGTATAAGTTACCAGTCATCATGTACAGAGTAGACTAGTACAAGCAACCGAAAATTGATTTTTTGAGATACGAAGTTTTTAAATTTACAACACGATATGTAAAGTTGAGCCGGGAGAAAATTACTTCTTAAAAGAAATCATCTCTTCGACTATATAGTGTGTTATTTTCAAGCTTGATGCGTAAAACATTATATTTTCCCTCTCTGCTAATTGTTTCCTTGGATAATTGGTTTCATTAAAATTTCGTCTTTGTGATATTATTTGCCGGATATGCACAAACGACAAACTAGAGAAGTTTTTTTATGCTTTGTTTTGTTTATTTCGACGCCTGTTTCGCTGAATAGTGACTATTATATAAAATAAAAATATTAAAAAAACATATGTTGCAGCATATATTCTTTTTGATATAAAGACTTGAAGTATACCTACTCAAGGCGCATCTAGAGAGAGGGAATATATGATCTAATAAAAACTCCTTTAATTATTGGAGGTTATGTGACCTTTTGCAAATACAGTGATGCCACATTATATAAACAAGTGATTGTCCTTAAGCTTATGTCACGGATAAAAGACTTTACTTTTTACTATTTTATCAGGTAAGCTTAGAAAAAATAATAATAATAATGATAAAATAATATTTATTCGTCCACAAGAAACTAATATACAGTTTATGGAGAGACATCAATATTTTACTATTTTCTATTCACTGAAAATTTATTACCAAAATAAATACTGAACGATTTTGTATATGTGGAACCCCCAGCAAGCATTGGTTCGTTGGATGCCGGTCGGTCAACCATTTACATGTTAATATTTCCTACATCTTTTAAATAAAAAAAATCATTCACGAACCTTTATATTTCTTTTTTTCCCACTTTGAAAGCGAATAGGAACAATCCATAAGAAAATATTAAGCTTTTGGCAAGATTTTTATTTAAAATTGGGTTTGGAATGCATAGTTCAAAAGTTCGCCCATATATAAAAGAAAAAATCTTAATCCTACTCTGGAAAGTAAAAAAGTTGTAGCTCTCAAAAGTGCAATTTCGTTCCTAATCGCCCCGATTTACTGTACCAAGTGAATAAACTCTTATGTTTAGTCGGTATAATTTTTCCTCTAGTAAAAATTTATAAGTTTATATTTGTGCAACGTAATTCCAAGAATGAAAGCTTGTTTTCGCTTGATTTTTTCCTAAAGAATTTACATCGTCAGTATTAAATCTGGAAATATAAATTTAAAGCTTTAAATCTCTGACAGATACACGTTTTGAACATACTTTTATCTTCTATATTTTTACATGAATTCACATTTATCTATTGATAAGGAATGAGCTATATTTTTGCATAGATAACATTTTATACAGAAAAACCGTAAAATATTCTTATCGCCCCTCCTGTTTTACATATAATTTAGGTAATCTATTACAAAAAAAATATTATACAAAGAAAATTTTGCATGGAACAGGTTAACATTAAAATGAACTACTACCTTCATTAACCGTGCCTCTCCAGTAATCTGTGCGTCTACACCATAATTATCATTTACCATAAAAAAATACTTAATTCATTTATATCTTTTAACCCTGAGGTTAGAGCATGTTTTTTAATATATCTTTATTTAATTTAAACGTCATGCCTACATCTATATGTATAAATTTTCCTCATATGACAAATAATTAATTTCAGCGACGGTGCTATGAGAAATTTAAATTAAGCTTTAACTTGGAGTCGATTAAAATTGCTAAAACGAATTTGGCATAAAAACTTAACGTGTACTAATATCGGAATAGACCTTAATTGTCGGTAAAGTATATAAAAATATAAAAGATGTTTTTAGTCTTTCAAAATTTCGACCTTTTGATAATAATGGAAAGAAATAATATTGTTTGATCAATCAAATATACAATACTTTTTTGAAAATCAGTTTTTTAACTCTTGTGTCAGTTTTGTATGTAAAAAAAAGTTTCTCTTACGATTTTATTTTTACTTATTCTTTTTTAAGGAAATTTTGAAACAAAAATAGTCCCTAACAGGCTCAAATTAATCAAATCAAAGCAATGTGCATTATGGGATAACAGTTCCATAAACAATTACTTTTCTTATTTAAAATGACAACAGTAAACTATTTTTATTAGATTTTGGACCAAAAAAGGCCCTTCTGGGGCGTAATGATCTGCAATAATATTTGCTCTCGGTCTAAGCAAACCTTTTTTTATATGACTGGCTACAATTTAATTAAATCAAGTGACGTTTATTTTCTTTGCATTTAGTCGTGTTAAATGAGCGTGAATTTATTTTGGTCTCGAAACAAAAAAAATAAAACTAAAGGATCTAGAGACGTTTTAAGGCATGTAATTTATTATTTTAATTTTAATTTTAGTCCAGTCAAATAACGAAAAATTCCTATGTTAAATTGCAATAAAAGTACACGGGATAATATTTTAAAGGTTAGTAGTTGATAGTAACAGAACACTCCTGTTAGTGTCGACTATCTTGAATTTTAGGGGTGAGTGCGGTTATCTCGCTAAATAAGGATTTTACGATAAAAATGAATATAACCAATTTTGTTCAAGAGAATTTACAACAATTTTTGTTTGGATCATTTTTTTAATATATTAATAACAATCGAGTTATAAATATTCAAAAATGGCCATGTTGGGGGTGAAATTGTTTTTTTCGATTTTTTAGCCAAATTATTTATAGGAGGATAAACATGGTTATGAGCGAACTTGTAGCTCTTGAAATTCTCTATAAGTTTTTTATATTATGCATTTTCATAAGTATTTTTTTACGGTTACAGTGTGCGCTGAAAGCCGAGATGCGCCCTCTGTAACCGTATAATAATATATGAAACTTATAAAGAGTTTCAAGAGCTACACACGGAAAAAAAATATAATAAAATTTCTGTAAATTTATAATAATGCCTGTAATAAATATAATCGTGTCTGTAATATATATAATCGTTTCCAATTTATTTTTAACATTATTAGTTATTGTGTCCCTTATAATCTATAGCTTAAATCACTATAATTTGCCACTGTCACCAAATATCTTATAATGTATAGCGCAGAGCCCACTAATTTCTTTCCGTGCAAGTTTGCTCATAACCACTTTTATCGTTTAATGAATAATTTGGCTGAAAAATGGAAAAAAACAATTTCACCTATTTTTGAATTAACTCGATTGTTATTAATATATTAAAAAAATGATCCAAACAAAAATTGTAGAAAATTTCCTCCTTAATATGCATTTTTATCGTCAGATGCATATTAAGCAACTCACCCCTAAAATTCAAGGTGAAAAACTAACAGGAGTACTCTGTTACCATCCACTGCTACCCTTTAAAATATCAGCCCGTGTAAATTTATTACAATTTACATTTATTGCAATTTAAATTTATTATTTCAAAATAGTTTATTTGACTGGACTATTTAAGGACTGAAATGTACACAAAATTTATAAATCATCATTTTAACAAAGGTTTGTTTTTTAAAAGAATATAATAAATTGCTGCAGAGTTTACTATCGTCTAAAAAAAAATTATTAAGTAACACAGCCACACAAAAAAAAATGTTTGTACCCAGAGACTAGACCAATGCATTTTTATATTTTTGGTGTCGCTGAAGCCGAATCTGAGACCAGAATTGCTCCATCAGATCACAATTTTCGGTTTCAGCAACCTCAAAAATATAAAAACGCGTTGGCCTAATCCCAGCCATCCAAAAAAAATTATTTGCCAGAGGCTAGACCAACTCATTTTTTTTTTCGGGGTCACTGAAATCGAATCTGTGATCGGAATTGCTCTGTAAGGTCACAATGTTTTTCTACACTTAAAAACATACCGGGTGAGTTTTATTTATGTCCACCGCTAAAATTAAGATTAATTTTTATTCGATAAAAACGAAACTTTGGTGATTTTTATAATTTTATATTGACTATAAAATAGCTATTTATTTTTTTTTCTTTCACTTTCGGTTCTCCGCATGAAAGAAAGTCTCCGACGTAAGGTGGAGGAACCATTCGCGCTCTCTTCTTTCCGCCAAGAGCGTTATAAGGCGTGCGTGCCTACATCGGACCTCCCGTAGCCACAGATCCGTGCGTCAAACTATATTAGTTTTTTAGAGTAATGGAACTCTCTACAACTAGAATTATGAAACAAAAGACGTCTACCCTATCTCTATCTCATTTGTGCTACACTTTCCAGCCAACCAAATAAATACTGTATTTGTTTTTCATACAACAAATACAGTATTTATTTGGTTGGCCGGAAAGTGTAGCACTGAGCGGCACGAACGAACATAGCTAATGTGAATCTGTAGAATAAGATAATTCTACTAAAATTTAGATGGCGCCAGTAATTTCTTTAATAAAAATAATATAGTTACACTTTTCGCCCGGCCAAGTAAATATTGTATTTGTTCAACAAAGAACAAATACAGAATTTGTTTGGTTGGGTGGACGTGGGGGTGTATGTATGTCTTCTATCTTTTTTGGGTAGAATTTTTGTCCCTGTCTCATCTAACGGGAGAAATCGCCATTCTATGATACCAGACTGGAAAGTCTAAGTTTCCAAGCTTTATATTTATATATTATTTATAATTCGTACGTTATTTGACAAGAAAAGATGAACCGAGTTCTAGGCGATGTGACAGCAATAAAGGAAACTTTGGCTGCAAAGAGCGTTGCGTGAATAATAGTCAGTCTTTGCAGAAGAGCAGGAGGCAACCAGCCAGGATTATGCAGGATTAACATAAGACACAAAGCAGCTTAACGTTGCTTTGGCATTGAGTAATTACCAGCCGGAGTTTTTGCAGGAGAGATTTTTAAATTGAAACGTTTAACTTAAAAAGGACATTAATTTTTAGATAGCTATTTGAATAAATGTATAATTTTGTTTTGTGAATGAATTTACTTTTCCTTTATTATACCGAGAAAAATGGGGAAACCTATACTTATACATACATACAGTACAGTCCGAAAGTCCAATTCTTTACTTTTAAACGAGTTGAGAAATAGACTTTAAATTTGGAACTTGCAGTTATATTTTTGCGTATATTCCATATTTCCAAGTCTCAAAATTTGGGCAAACGGACCAATGGATTTTTTTTAGATAAAGAGGGGGTCGTGTAATACATTATTTTCAAGAAAATTAAATTAACCATTTTACTTTTTTCTCAGCATATTTAAAAAGGTTTAGATTTTTTTCTTTTTTGCTAAAAAATTCGATTATTTTATTTATTTTTTTTTTGTAAATTTTTGTTTATATCAATTAAAAATAGTTTAAAAGTAAAATTTACGTTTTTAAATCATGAAAATTATCGTTTTTCAAAAATTGTTTAATAAAAATTTTGACGAAAATACCCATTTTCAACCTTATTTTAAACCCTCAAAAAAATGACTAAGAAATTAAAAAAATTATGGTCAAATAGAGAATTTTATAAGCTTTAAAATATCGTATCACAAATCTAAAAAAAATTCCCATTGGTACTAAGAAAAAAATATTGTAAAAAATTATTTTTTTTCTTCCTGTTTCAGTATTTGTTTATTTATTAAATTGTAATTTCTCTTTTATAATAAACATTTCAATATGGTTCTCTGCCTCGGTTAAGTTTAATTGTAAGATTTTTTTATAATTTTATGGTCGAATCAATCTCAAATCACGAATTAAAATTCACTTAAACATTTTCTTATATTAAGCGTTAAGCTCGGGAACTTTAGGGAAACAGTGTTTTAAAAAAACTGGAATATAGAAGATGGGAAAAACTAAAGTATGAAGGAATTTTACAAGATGCTGCCAAAATATTTGTTAACAAAATTTTATAGTCTAACGAGTTTATATACTTAATTAGAAAAATATTAAATATCGATAAATCTCGATGACTTTTAAAAATGTGGGGTTATTCCAGCAAATCGTGACATGACTGGCTTTAAATAAAATACAGATTATTTTGATAGTCAGTAAAAAATACAAAAAATATAGAGACTTTTAATGCAACGTAAGCAACGAATTCTCTTGTAACATAAGCAACATATGTTTTATCTTTTAATATATAACTCAGCAATTGTTAAAGATTTAAAACATTTTAGCCTGATTTGTTAAACAATTTCAGATACAAATTTAGTTTAAAATTATATTCTGAAATAGTCATATAGTATTTAAAGCGAAAAAAAAAATTGTATCTCAGAAGTAAATCTAGCAGAAAACTTTTGTTTGAGCACACTTTTTGAGCGCTATTCACTGACATAAATTTTATTTCGATAGCTTTAATAATAACGCCAAAAAAACGATTGATCTGTCTTAGCTGGGACACCCGGTTTACCTAAAAAACAGGCAATTTCTTTAGATTTATTATACTAAAAAATCAGGAAAGAGTTTTAACTGCTTCACTTTATTTTTTGCTGATATAAAGAAAAAAAACATACAGTAAAGAGTCTAAGAGCTAAATGGAGCATGTAAGGTGTAGTCAATGAAAAATTGCGCCTCACCAGTCTATTATAGATATAAATATATTGTAGCTACGTTAACTTAAAGGTATTGAAGTATCTCTATATCCAGAGATTTATAAACCCTGCATTTATGTTGCAAAATAAGCTAACAAGACAAAAAATATATAATGTTATTATTTTCTTGTAGAAGCGCCTTCACCAAAATTGCAAATAATTACATTATTTGTTAAGGCATATCCACAGGCTCGCATAAGAACGTAATACATAACAATGCGATGCCGTGATTGGCTTGATGTACCGCCATGTATCTTTTAAGCCAATCACGGCATCGCATTCCTATGTTTTATGTTCTTATGCAAGCTTCTGGATAGGCCTTTAAGGCATTAATTATGCATTAAGCATTTCGTATGCAAATATATTTTTATATTATCAATTTTATTTTTATATTATCTTGTACAAGTTCGTATTTGAGCAAAATCATTGGTGAGGGGGTATAAGGCGGGGTAAATTTTATGTTTTGGCTATAACCTTTTGTTGCTCACAATAGAAGAAAAAATTAAAAACCACCTAAAAGCTAAAAAATACACACACAATAGTATATTATTTACCAAGTGAGAGAAGTTTAACATTTTTGACCTGCGTCAAATTGCGTTAGCGCGAAGCCCGCAAGACGCGGTCTAAAATGTTAAATCTTCACTCACGTGGAAAATATAGTATTTTTTTCACTACCAGTACAATTAATTAGCTATTTATTTATTTATTTTACTAAAATTTAATGAAAAAGCTTATAAATTTAAAATATCACGCTGGCCGTTAGCGGCCATTAAAAAAACAAATGAATAACTTGACATTTCTGGCAGAAATTTTCTGGTGATCTGCTAAAATTATTAAGTTAGAATGTGTTTCCGTGTTAAGTGTAATAAAATATATAACAATGGAAAGTGAAATGCAAAGTGATGATTCTGGTACTCCCCCAGAAATAAGGGGACAGGCGAAAACTGTGAGGGAGAATCTATTGCCTCAAAAACCAATATATGGGGGTTGTACCTCTAGCAATCTATGATCCTTACGGTAATATATGACCAATGATTTTCACTTTTCGAAGTGTTTTTTATAAAACATGTTTTATAGGTACTAATTTAGTTAATATTTTTTAATTTATCATGCAATAAACAAATTTGGTGCCTAAATACACTTGTAAATAGCAATGTTATTTAATAATTAAGTGAAACGTCAGATGCCAAAACAGCTGAATAAAAATTCATTATTAACCATGGTGCAATTTCATTATTTTTAGAACCTCTGACGTCACAGGTAGAGAAATAATATTTCTATCAATGAAAAGAACAGTAATAAAGATGTGGTTTTAGGCTGGTGGTGAAAAAAAAAAATTATAACCCCTTCCCACCTCTGAAATCTCAAAAATTGTTTACTGCGATATCCATGGAAAACTAAATGAAAAATAAGCCCATGAAGTGCCTTTTTTATGACAGATTCATGTTCAGCATCCAAAAATACATAAGAATAGGTGGGTTTTAACCCCAGCATAGGCAACTTTTTTTGTTTTGCGGGACTCTGTTATTAATTATTTTAATCAATGATTTATTTTATTTTTTATAAGAAAGTTTTCTTGCTCATTTTAGACGACCGGTTTTGTAATATATTGCATTAAGTTTAACTACTAATGTCTCGCTTAATATTGAACCAACGTTATAAGGAAACGTCCCTAGTTTTGTAAAGACAATAGCGATGTTTGGATTACAGATACTTTGAGAGTTTGCCATTTTGAAATATAAACACCGATGTTCTATTGTTTCTCCACAACAAGTCAGCAATTAAATATATATATATCTTATCACAGGTGTAGCATATATATAATGTGTTTTGTTTTATAGACTGCGGATAATTTATCATTTTATAGATACTCCGCCTTCTATTGTCTAAGAAGGAATGATACTAGTAAGATATTAGGATCACAGGTGCTCTATTTCTGCTGCTTTATGTCAAAACTATACTGAATAATTCGTCTTAAAGTTTATAAATCAAATAGTACCTACACTAAAAACAATAGTATGTTACATACCAAGGTGGAAAATATTTCATTTCCTGAGGGAAGCTTGCTGACCAAGGGGCGTCACCCCGCGGTCTGCTAATTCCCGAAGGAAAAATTAAATGTTTTGCCGCGGTTCGTATACTATTTTATTCACAATCATCACTATTTTTTCAGAATTTAATATTTTCCACAAAACTTTCACCAGCTTTTTTTTAAATTTTCTCAACGTTTCATGAAAATTAAGCCGAAAATGCTTTTTTTTTGTTTTCGGTCGATTTCAATAACGGGTATTTACACCCGTAACAGTGTACTGTATTATAATAACTTTTCGTTGCAGCAGTTTCGAAAGTTTCGAGTTTTTTAATTTAATATTTTTCTTCTAGTTTGGTTATAAATTTCAATTAAATATTCTTTATTTTGATACTCTTAGCAGTTCTGCACATGGAATAGAATTTTGCAATATTTTTTAATATTTAAAAATTGTCAAAAATTACCCTAGATTAAATTTTTGTATACTTACTTTTTCCCTATGTACACACAGAAAAATATTGTCTTAAGTCAAGAATATGGTGATTTGTATATAACAAAGAAAATATTTTCTCCTTTTATGCATGCCATATTATCCTTTCATAGTTAAAGCACAATTTTACTTTCAAGACAATATTTTTTTATGTGTAAGGTTGACTATCTTGTGCTTTAACTGCATTGTCAATCAAGTTAAAATAAAACTGATTCATAATTTTTTATAAAAATATATAATTTTAGCTCAGGTACTGTAAAAATATGCAATATCCTATCCACAGTGAAGAGTAAACTACCAAGTGCGAAGCATAACACATATTTAGGGCTTGTTAAATTTATATTCAATTTTTCTGCTATAGCGTGGATTTTTACATTTATAGTTTGAATGTATACGCAATTTAAAATACACGAAAGTGGAAAAGATAAAAAGCCCGTCTAATATATTAAAATTGATGCTTTCTAAATTTAAAAATCAAATTGCCCTTTTAAAAAATATATTAATTCTAATATAATAAAATTGTTATTGCTAGGCTTTTTAAAAAATTATTATAACATTATTTTTATACAGAGTTTTAAAGAGCGGAATATTGAAATTTACGTAATTTGCCAAAGTACTTTTTTTATTGTAAATTGAAAAAAAAACAAACACAAAGGTAACACTTTTTATCAACTTTTTCATATGCTTAATACTTTATATACTAGTAATTATATATCAAGGTAGAGAAGATATTTTTTTGTAGCCGAGCGCATTATATCCCGAGATACGTAGCATCGAGAGATATCAGAGAGCGAGGCTTTAATAATCTTATCTACGATTTTTTTTCCACTACTAGCACTGTTTAACTATTTTTATCTAATACATACAGATAATGAAACAATTACCAGCTTTATTTTAAATAGATAAACTCAATAATAACCCCCGCGTGGCTTTTACTTTATTGAGTAGATAATTATTTATTTTACCCACTCAACTGTCACGTCAAATTATTTTCTTGTAAATTTCATTAAAATTTTTGATAAAATATGAATTCCTAAGCTATTTATTGGATAAAACCTGTATGGAACTCATGGGTAAACCGATATTGCCCTCTCGAAAATTAACCTACTTGGCTGACGCCTCGCAGGTTAATTTTCTCATGGGCAATATCTTACTTTACTCACTAGTACCATAAATAACTATTATTTAGATAATAAAACAAAGTATTAACAGGAATGCTGTTTCTTAAAATTATAATAAAAATCATTTCTAAAACTAGTAGTAAAAAAACAAATTTTTTATTATCCTGTTCTAATTCTTCCCATATTGATTTAGAAAAGGGTAATTTATTGAAATTGGGTAAAATATTAAGAACACTTACCCTATGTGGATCCAGTAATTAACTTTCTCCTCAAAGTGCAGTGTACGAAGGGTGGGTGACAAAATTTGGACTGAAACAAATAAAAATACTATAAATATTTTTACACAAATTGTGAATATTTGGGTCGATTAACGCATTTTATGTCATGCCAGTTTCTCCATTTTACTTTTGATATACTCTATTTCAGTTTATACACTGCCGGACTTTAAATTCGGGATACGTAAAAAAATGCCATTTTTTAAATTCAAATATTTCGAAAACTACTTAATGGATTTGACTGATCACTCCATCCAGCGGTACTTCTGCAAAATCACCGTTAAGTCTCCGTCAGACGGTAATAGAAAGTTTCCCCGGGATGAAGAAACTGTAGAAGAAGAAGTAAAAGACATGAGCTTCAAATAAAAAACAACAACTTTGCTGATTTAGTACTTTTTGAGTTGACTGAAAAAATTACAACTTTCAGGAAAATCCTGATTTCTCCTAAATCAGAAGTAAAAACATAAAAAAATAAAAAAATATATTCATTAAAACTACGGCAATAAGAGAGACTTTAAAAATTTAATAAACAGTTGCAGTGGCGTACCATGCAAGTCCTAGAAGATAGGCAAAAAAACATAGTTGTACATTTTTTGTTGCTGTTAATACAAAAACACTTTTTTTATTTATTTTTAATACAAACAAATGTGGAGAATGTTTAAGCTTTAAAACAAAAAAGAATCAGTCAAATCCATTAAGTAGTTTTCGAAATATTTGAGTTTAAAAATGGCAATTTTTTAGGTGTCCCGAATTTAAAGTCAGGCAGTGTAAAAAATAAATATATAAAATAAAAGTAAATTTAAAATGCAAACAAGACATTTTATTTTTGATACCATATATCTTCATCTCGAAAGAAAATCGCATTTAAAATGAAACTGAATCCATGCATTATTAACCTCAAAATATAAAAGGAGACACTCTTGTAAATATTTTATGGAACGACTTTGAAATCTTTCTGTCTTACTGAGATTTCCGACTCCCGAATGTGAATAACAAAACATCTGGGATGACGTAAAATTAAATACAGGGTGTTCAGTAATTAGCAAATTTTTGAGACAACTACTAACTTTTTCATCTTATTTGTCAAACTGTCAAAATAATATTTAAACTCTATTTTTAACTCATATTTGGAGTAACTAGCTTTAGGTAGTAGAAAAAATTATATATGCACCACTTATGCGAACTGTCTTAAGTGTGTTTTTTGCCTCGACTCCGTCTCAGCAAAAAAACTTCAGTCTCGAACACCAAAGACTTAGTTCGTATACTAGGTGCATAATATACTATGAAATCTTGAAAATTTGTTACAGGATTAAATACTAAATAAAATAATTTAATTTAATATAGAACCCTAAGCAACTTACAATAAAACATACAGCGGCAAAAATTCACAGTATAGGGGAAAGTAAGAGATACAAATGAAGGTGTTAATAAAGTTTAAATACCAATGTGTAGCACAATACAGATAATACTTATTATGTACCAAATAACATTTTTTACGAGCTATTTAATTATACCTGTGGGCTTCATTTTCATTATTCTTTGTTTCTAAATGACAATAAAAGCGTGTTTTTTAACGTAAAAAATATACCTTATATAAACGAAAATAAATTAGAGTAATAAAGCTAACAGAATATACACTCAGAAAATTTTGTTGTATATTTAATACTGAATGTTATTTGTTAATACATATTTTTTATTTATATGGCCACCATTGGTATTTAATACTTTACTTGTGATATTAAATACTGCAATTTGTGTATTGTATACAAAATGTTGCATACTAACATAGAGACCGTGCTAGTACATTTGGATCCCCACGCAACATGTGTTTATTAATACTGTAACATTTGGTAAATTATATCACAGTTATAGTTTGGTATACTTTAAGTTTTAGTTGTTGTGTTATTGATCTAGTTTTAAGTATGTTACAGTCTTTAGTAAAATAACAATCGGTAAATAATACCAAAATACTGATTAGTAATAATACAGAGAAAAGTAAAAAAGGATCGATTATTTTATCAGTGTGTAATTGTGTGTGTTTGGAATCTTTATATTATTACTAATCAAAATTTTGGTATTATTTACCGATTGTTAATTTTTCTGAATACTGTAACATACTTTAAACTAGATCAGTAATACAACTTAACAACAACTCAAAGTATACCATACTATAAGTGTGATATGCTTTACCAAATGTTACAGTAACTTTTACTATAACCAAGCCAATAACGGCATATTCTTATGCGAGCCTGTAAACTTAGTTGTACAAATTTTAAAATATTTTGAAATAGTATAGCATTATATTAATTATTCTTTCCCAAAATAATAAATTAATTTGAAAATAAATAAAAGGAGAAAATTAATCTTAGTCTTATTATAAGCTGACATGCGTGTGTGCATAATAAAATAAATTCTATTCCATTGACATATTCTGCTAATTATAATTATTCCACTACCTACTCAGTTACCATCTCTTAGAGACATTATTTGACGGTGTCTATTATTGTCTTTATTTGAGCTTTGTAAGCAGAATGTACTGTTTATTTGGTGGTTTCCTTTATCAAAGTAATATAATATTCATATTTTCTATGTGAAGAGGATAGTAAATAACAACAGACAATAATACACCCACAGAAATACACAAGGTAATTCATTTCTATAGAGCTGGTAGACATTTTTAACTTTTAACATTTTTGTTTAACCTCGTACTATTCTACTTATTTAAGCATCCCCTTAGTCCAGGACTTGTGTGGGCTAGTAGTAGAGGGAACCACCGGCTTTAATTGACTTTCGAACCAATATATAGGGAGGATCCGCTTCACTTACGCCTTCGCCAAAGTCCAATTATTAATTAACTGAAAAAGGCAAATCGGCGCCGGTGAGAATCGAACTCACGCTATTTGGGAAGTAAACTCGTCAAGTATGACGCGGTAGTCCACTACACCAATCCTCCCATATGGGAACTTTTTAACCGGGTAAGGCATCATGTAACCATTTGGACACAACCTAATTTAGTTAGTTAATTTAGAACCCATACGAATAATGTAACTTTTTATCAAAAATATTGTAATTTTACAATATTTTTGATAAAAAAGTTACATTATTCGTTTGGTAATTTTAAAATTTGTACAAAATATTACATCATTAATATGGTATTTTACATTATTATATTACATTACAGAATATTTACATCGCACGAGAAAATTTACGATACACTACATGGGTCCGAAACGTCTTAATATCCAGTGGATATACTTTGGGGAGGTACACTGGATATCTCGTGAATATCCAGTGGATATCCTGGACATTTGGATATCCATGGGATATCTACTGTCAATCCAGGCTATCCATTGAATATACTGGATATCCAGAAAGTATATCTCTAGGATATCTAATAGTTATTATGTACTTTCTGGGTATTACAGTGTAGTAATTGCTACCATTCAAAGTTTCCAGATTAGAACAGGTGTGTGTACTTGTATTGTCCGAATCCAGAGATAGATAGCGCACGAACTCCCAATAGACTCTAATAGACACTTTTTGGTACTGACGAGATCAAGTAGTGCGAAACTGCAGTCTACAAATATAACTCATTCAATTAACGAGATATGTATATTTAGGGATTTTTTTTTTCACGATTTTAATATTAATTTGACCTTCCCAAAAAACATCCAAACACATAAAAATAAAGGTAAAAACAACCTAAGATAGATATTTTAAGCACAATTCTGTGAAAACGTAATTACATCAAACGCTAGAAAACCGAAACCGATTAAGACAAGCTCTCTTATAATAATGTCCTATCTTGATCTAATAACCATGTTCTCTCAATCTAATTTGGCTACTCTATTTGTCTTTTTATTTTTTATTGAATTAATGTTTGTCCCACTTTGCATACTTAATGTGTTGGCGAAAAGAAATTAAATGAGATAAGGCTACAATGGAGCTCTCTACAACTAGAATTATGAAACAAAAGACGTCTACCCTATCTCTATCTCATTTGTGCTACACTTTTCAGCCAACCAAATAAATACAGTATTTGTTTTTCATACAACAAATACAGTATTTATTTGGTTGGCCGGAAAGTGTAGCACTGAGCGCCACGAACGAACATAGCTAATGTGAATCTGTAGAATAAGATAATTCTACTAAAATTTAGATGGCGCCAGTAATTTCTTTAATAAAAATAACACTTCGCCCGGCCAAGTTAATGTTGTATTTGTTCAACAAAGAACAAATACAGAATTTGTTTGGTTGGGTGGAAGTGGGAGTGTATGTATGTCTTCTATCCTTTTTGGGTAGAACTTTTGTCCCTGTCTAATCTAACGGGAGAAATCGCCATTACTGGAAAACGTTATGTAGTATGGAGCCCCAGAGTATAATACATACATACATACATACATGTTTGTTTAACCTCGTACTATTCTACTTAATTAAGCATCCCCTAAGTCCAGGACTTGTGTGGGCTAGTAGTAGAGGGAACCACCGGCTTATACTGACTTTCGAACCAGTTTCTAGGGAGTGTCCGTTTCACTTATCGCCTTCGCCAAATTTCAATTATTAATTAACTGAAAAAGTCAAATCGGCGCCAGTGAGAATCGAACTCACGATAGTAGGCTTGCTATGCATACGCGCTAGCCACTACGCTATGCCTCCCCATAATAAGAAGTATAATGTATTTTTTTTGGGCTTTAAACCTTTGTGGTACCGTCAATCAGGATTAAGAAAAGAAAAAGAAGAAGGAGAAAAACAAGACAAAAGAGAAGAAAAATAAGAAGAAGAAGGAGAAGGAGAAGGAGAAGAAGAAGAAGAAGAAGAAGAAGAAGAAGAAGAAGAAGAAGAAGAAGAAGAAGAAGAAGAAGAAGAAGAAGAAGAAGAAGAAGAAGAAGAAGAAGAAGAAGAAGAAGGACTTAACTTGCAGTTTTTTTATAACCTGACAAAACATAACAGTGTCTTGTACAAAGTAAAATAATATTATAAAAATGCGTGCTTAATAGATTCGTTGTAATGTGTGTCATAATTATGACACGCAAATAGAAGAACTCATTTTTTAGTCGCTTTTGAACTAACGTTTATTAACTTTTAACTAAATTTTCAGAGAAAAAATCAATAAAATACGATAAAGGCTTGTAAGTTAATGCGTTCACAAAACCTATTTTCGTAGAAAAAATCAATAAAATACCTATTAAAGCTTCAAAAAGTTGATTGTACTCTTCGTAGCGCTAAAGCTAAAACAGAAAAAATACATATAGACTAGTTCACAAAAATTGTATGAGATGACACTACTGACACTTCGTGTACTTCCCACATAAAAATAAAAACTTTAAGATTTATTTAAATTGTATTTTTTTAGCATATCGTACAACAACTATTGTTAGTTCGACAGGATTCAAATTCAAAATTAAACGAACTGCTTTCGTAAAAACAAAGAACAATGTTAAAAATAGGTCGTTTTTGGCCTCTTCGTTCAAACGTATAAAACCCAATCCCTATAGATTTGGAGATGCCGACCTTCTTAATTACAGAAACCGAGTGGAAGATTGTATTTTCGTTACAAGGTAAAAAAGTTGATTTTGAACTATTAATGCCAGGTGCAAAAAAATATTCTTTTTTCACCACCAGCCTAAAAGCACATCTTTATTACTATTCTTTGCATTGGTAGAAATATTATTTCTCTACCTATGACGTCAGAGGTTCTAAAAATAATGAAATTGCACCATGGTTAATAATGAATTTTTATTTAGCTGTTTTGGCATCTGACGTTTCACTTAATTATTAAATCACATTGCTATTTACAAGTGTCTTTAGGCACCAAATTTATTTATTGCATGATAAATCAAAAAATATTAACTAAATTAGTACCTATAAAACATGTTTTACAAAAAAACACTTTGAAAAGTGAAAATCATTGGTCCATCATATTCAACCATAGATTATACAACCCATATATTACCATCATAGATTACTAGAGGTACAACCCCCATATTATTGATTTTTGAGGCAATAGATTCTCCCTCACAGTTTTTGCCTGTCCCCTTATTTCTGGGGGAGTACCAGAATCATCACTTTGCATTTCACTTTCCATTTTTATATATTTTATTACACTTAACACGGAAACACTTTAACTTAATAATTTCAGCAGATCACCAGAAAAATTCTGCCAGAAATGTCAAGTTATTCATTTGTTTTTTAATGGCCGCGAACGGCCAGCGTGATATTTTAAATTTATAAGCTTTTTCATTAAATTTTAGTAAAATAAATAAAAGTCCAAATAAATAAATAGCTAATTAATTGTACTGGTAGTGAAAAAAATACTATATTTTTCACGTGAGTGAAGATTTAACATTTTAGACCGCGTCTTGCGGGCTTCGCGCTAGCGCGCTCATCCCGCAATTTGACGCAGGTCAAAAATGTTAAACTTCTCTCACTTGGTAAATAATATACTATTATAAATTTGGACACGCTGAACACGATTCCGTTCTTAAAAGTGACAGAAACCGTCTCTGGAATACTGTAAAAAGGTTAAAATAGGTCAATTCTGAGCCTACGATGCCAGAAAAAATAGTATATTATTTAACGAGCGAATAATACTTGTTTTTAATCAATGAGGGTGAATTTTGCCTGGGTATAGTATTCTCTCGCCTATCGGCTCTTGTCGCAGTTGTTATACGATGTTATATTTTTACTGGCACACAATTGACCTATTTTAACATTTTTATGAAGAGAAAATGGTGCCAAAAACGGCCTATTTTTAACATTGTTCTTTGTCTTTTAATTTAATAAAGTTCTAGTTTTAGTCAATATTTTTTTTTACTTTGACCAACTAACATCTTTTTCTTTTATCGTTTCATTCTTTATTAGGAAAGATACCAAATTAATGGCAAATAAATAGCTTAAAAATTAACATGTTTAGAAAACAAAATATCTTATTAAAAAAAAAAAATAACATTCTAATGTATTGAATTTATAATTTTCTTTTGTGCCCAAATAAATCATTCATTTTTGTTGGATTAAAATTCACACAAGTGTGTACCCTGAAATTTAAAGCACTGCAATAAATTCACGGCTTGTTTTCAATATATATCTTTCAGGATTTTGTTCCTTAATATATATAACGTGCAAGTTCAATTAGATAGCTTTAATAGGGCTTTACAAATTTTATTATAAGTGAAATTTACACGCAAAATGCATTCAAACAGCCTATTTAAAAGCAAATTGCTCTTTTCCACTTAAAATATTTATTTTTATCCTGGTACAAAAATTATTACTTAAAATTCCTTACTTTTACATACAATGGACGAAAATCCAGAAATATAAATTTATTTTATCCTATCAATATAAGAACCTAGTTTACTGTTGTCAATTTACCCAAGGAAGTAGAAACTTCTGCTTCTTCCAGAATATCCTCAGGGAAGAAAACACTATTTTTATCTTCAAAGTTTATATTTAATTTGAAAACCACGTCACGCGGTAAAATAATTCTTGATTTTAAACTGTCAAACTTGCAATGGCGATTTCTCCCGTTAGATTAGACAGGGACAAAAGTTCTACCCAAAAAGGATAAAAGACATACATACACCCCCACTTCCACCAAAACAAACATATTCTGTATTTGTTCTTTGTTGAACAAATACAGTATTTACTTGGCCGGGCGAAAAGTGTAACTATATTATTTTTATTAAAGAAATTACTGGCGCCATCTAAATTTTAGTAGAATTATCTTATTCTACAGATTCACATTAGCTATTTTCGTTCGTGGCGCTCAGTGCTACACTTCCGGCCAACCAAATAAAAACTGTATTTGTTGTATGAAAAACAAATACAGTATTTATTTGGTTGGCTGGAAAGTGTAGCAAAAATGAGATAGAGATAGGGTAGACGTCTTTTGTTTCATAATTCTAGTTGTAGAGAGCTCCATTGTTTTTTTTTGTACCGTAGCCGCCTACTATTCTGCCCTCCTTAGGATAAACGCGGCAAATCCAGATAGCAATACAGTCGAAGCCACTTTTGCTTCTTCCGGAATGTCCTCAGCGAAGAAAACACTATTTTTATCTTCCAAGTTTATTTTAAATTTGAAAACCTCGTCACGCGGTAAAATAATTCTTGATTTTAAACTGTCAAACTTGCAATTGTTTTTTTTTTGTACCGTAGCCGCCTACTATTCTGCCCTCCTTAGGATGAACGCGGCAAATCCAGATAGCAATACAGTCGATATTTCTGTGACCGCTTATGTAAAAATCGACTGTACTGCTATCAAGTAAATTTCATCGAAGGACAAAAACCTGAGCCTGTTTTTTTAATTTAAATTAAGTATTTATTTTATACAGGGAGGTCCAAAAGTCACCCCCTCTTAACTTTTAAACGAGTTGAGATACGGACCAAATTTAAAACACTTAAATACGCTCTTAAGCTCTTAAAATGTGTTCGGGGGGGCACAGGGGGATTTTTTTAATTGAAAGGGAGTCGTGTGATACATTATTTTAAAGCAAATACAGTTCTTTGCAATCATATTAGCTTTTTTTTAGAGGTGTTTATTAAAAAAAAAATTGCTATAAGATAAAAAATTTTGAGATTTTTTTTTTGAAATTTTTTATTTATAAATTTTTCCTCTATAAAACTAATCATTTTTAAAAATTGTTTTAGTTTTTTAAAGAAAATTTGAGGAAAATTCCTATTTTAACCCCATTTTAAACCCTCTAAAAAGACTCGAAAAATATTAAAAATATATGGCCAATGATCGTGAGTTCAAACCTCACTGGCGCCGAATGCCTTTTTCAGTTAATTAATAATTAAAATTTGGTGAAGGCGTACTCCCCGGTGGTTCCCTCTAAATCCACCTACCTAAACCTGGTTGCACTGCACTGCCCATATACACCCAAAAATAGTAAATAAAAGATACCCACAAACACTAACTTGCCTTTAAATATTATATAAACTATTAACCACTCATTTAAAATTATAAACACACACATAAACACCGTTAAACAACGATTTAAGTACCTATATAATCATCTAGATTGTATGGTCTTTAAATGACCATAGCGGCCAAACGCCACCATAATTTTTTTTGTGCCCATGGAGACTTTTTTTCAGGATATATAACATACTAAAATTTGAAGCAATTTAACCGAGGGCGATTTCCCATAAGGTATGTGTCATGTCCTTTAAAGTCGATATCTCTACTCGTTAAAAGTTAAGAGGGTGGTGACTTTTGGACCGCTCTGTATGTGTATACATAATGTTCCCAGGTAGCAAGGGATGTTATATTACAAGAAATTAACATCACTTTTGGGTGTATTTTTAAACTAAATTATAACATCACATAATATTGAAAAATAACATGTATTTAACATCACATTTGCAACGTAACACGTGTGACGTGACAACCATGTTATTTAATAACAAATATTTAGCAACGCTGTGAATATATCGCATATGCGATAAAGCCGCGTTAATATGTGACATATGTCACATATTAACGTGGCTTTCACGTGAATGTCATGTTATTTTGCTTCTCACCGACGTTCGAAGCAAAAAAATCGATATAAGATGATGTTGATAGTGTAAATTATTATAAGGAAATTGTATACACATTATACGATTTCCAATGGATAGGGGGCTCTGCCGGGCTTCTCAAGACCTCGGACACACGGATTAAAGGAATATATTCTCCGCTTAATCTGCAATTTCGTATTTAGAATCTATCTGTGTCAATCTGTGATTGTTTCAATTACTGATTGATTTTAAATCCGATTTTTTTTATAGGCTTATAGCGTTTTTAATGGTTTTATTTAGAAAAAGCTAATATCCTAGGATATTATTTAAATATTAAAGTACCAGTAACGGCATCCATAAGATATTAGATATAACAGGAATGTGGATTTATGATGTCACAAACACGTTATTTTCGTGATATCATTGTGTGATGTTATTAGGGGCGGACTTAGGACATCCCCACCATGCTACATTCTTGTTAAATGTGACTACAATCTTAACATCACATGTCACATATTAACGTGGCTTTCATGTTATTTTGCTACCTGGGTTATGAGCAGCACTGAAATAGGTAATGTATTGAATTGAATTATTTTAAAATGTATTCAACTGGCGAAATCACTGATAGAATTTCTAAAGCTGCCGGATCGTAAATCACGAACTTTCCTGAATTTGTCCTGCCCATTTCGTGTATCCCGTTACGTTTTATAGCGACCGAAGAATTTAAATAATATTAATTTCGATTAAACTAATCTCTTTAAAAATAAATAAAAGTTTAAACAATGCGAACGGTAATGCCGTATTTCAAATACGTGAAAAAGTTTTCGCAAAAAGAACAGATTAAAATATTATCTAAACTGAGATTTTTTTACCTTATACTGAACGATTCTTTATACAGAGAGGTCCAAAATCAAGCCCCCCTTAACTTTTCAAGGAGACAGTATATCGACTTCAAATTTGGAACAACCAAAAAAACAATTTAAATTTCTTTTGGAATGAATTTTATGTTTAGTTTTTAAAATGTGGTTAGGGGGCACAGCTATAGCTATACATATGCATAGGGGAGATTTTTTGTAGAAAGGGGGACCGTGTAATGCATAATTTTAAAGATAATAAATTTTTTTATCCAATACATACAGATAATAGAGGAAATGCGCCTAATTTCGGATGGTTTCCAAATTTCGGATAGTAGTGTATTTAAGATACTGTCTGCAAAGGTAAACAGAAACCTACTTTTATGTGAAGCCAAAAGTCAAACTAAATCCGTCCTGTAATATGATAACGGTAGAGCTTGTCCCCTTTAAATGGCAGCACAAATCGTTTATATTGCAAATGGCAGTTTTGTGCTCAGTTGCATTATTATGCTTGTTTATTTTATAAATAATCGTTATAAAAGTTCGTGATTCTGTCTTGGGTAAGTTATGATGTTAGTTAAGTTGATCCACTATTCATAATTAAGCAATTTGAAAACGTAAACATTCTACAAATTTCTAATCTAAAAAGCAGAAAGTTGCCTAATTTCGGATAGACCATTTTTGTGCATTTGATTCCCAATTTCGGATATCCGCAAGGTAATTATTATTCAGGATAACCAACCATTAATTATTATTTTTATAATGATACAACAAACTAAGATAAACAATTTTGAAAAAACGAAAATTACCTAAGATACTAAGATATTCGAAATTGGGAATCTAAAATTATAGTTCCTATAGTATTTCGTAGAAAATCTCTTAATGATTAAATTACGTCTTAGATGTGAAGGAATAACAAGAAACATAAGCAATGGGATCCAGATCTACTCTTGAAAATTTTTTTTCGGATATATCCGAAATTAGGAGCCCTTTTTCAAATGCACAAAAATCTGATTTTTTTTAACCGTGTTTTTTGGAAAAAATAAACTGTAATAAAATTGCTTTTATAATAAATCATGGTTCGCTATAATAAGTTGTATCTGGTTATATAAAAAAAATATCAAAAAGTAATACCGAGTATTAAATATTGAATACATTGTAAATGGTATCCGAAATTAGGCGACTTTCCTCTAAGACAATTACCAGCTTTATTTTAAATAGATAAACTCAATAATAACCCCCGCGTGGCTTTTTCTTTATGTATGGCACTCATGGGTAAACCGATATTGCCCTCTCGCAGGTTAATTTTCTCATGGGTAATATCTTAGTTTACCCACTAGTACCATAAATAACTATTATTTAACTATAGGTTTTTATTTTAATTTTTAGGTGTCATTTTTCAATTCATTTTGGTAAAATGTGCGATTTTTTCAATTTTTTTTTGATTAGTTAAAAAAAAAACATTGTGATTTAAAATTAGTTTAAAATTATAATTTAAGTTTTTGCATTATTAATTTTATAAGGTACCTACAATACTGCCCTGCTAAGACAAGTTTTCCTATCTACAAAAATTCACTTTCTGAGATAAGCACACCATTGTATTGCTTTACACTAGCCCCATGTGCCTACTAAAAAGAAATGTAATATCTAAAACCCAAATCCTAAATATTAGCCTAAAATGTTTGTCATATGTAAAAAATTTTCAATGTTTTCTAAATAAAATTGTCCTAACTATTCTTTAGTAGACGAATAAGTCAGGAATAGGACTAACTTTATAGATCTTAGTAATTTGATTGGACTTTTTAGATAATTTTTTCTAACTAGTATGAAAATTTATTTTTCTGACAAAAAAAATATTTTTTTCAAAGGGTATTACGAATTTTTGATTTAAAATAAAGCAGAACCCAACCCCTTATTTATTTAAACATGTTTTCAAAAAGTGCAAACAAAAACAATGAAACTGGCCATATCTCAAAACATCTAATTTGCAGATAGGACAACTTGTCTTAGCAGGGCAGAATATGCCTAGTTAGTAAAAAAATTTAAAAAAAAAACGTGAAAGGAATAGTTTATCCAGCTTTAAATTTTATTCACCAAATAAAATAAACTTCTTTTTACACACCTTCCATAAAAATAAACGTTTTAAAACCAATTTAAACCGTTCGTTTTTATCAATCGTAGAAATCAAATCTGCCGGGGTAGGTCGAATGATCAATTTTCAATAGAAAATCAAACAATTTCAATAAAGAAAATGTTGAAATTTATTTAATATTGGAAAAGTATAGACCTAACAAAACGGGCAAGGAATGCTCTAGGGAAGCTTTACCGTACTTAAATTCTGCCTTATTTCTGTTACCGATTTTGAGCCAAGAAAAAAACAAGGATCAGTTAATAAATTTTTATAGCTTACACACTGAAAAACTTGATGGTGATACACTCTAAATTTGTCCGTTAATCTTACAGTAGTTTTAACTGTAATAATTAAAGCAAATTTACAATGTCAGAATGTGAATTTACAATATTTATTAAATTAACTTCAATATTACTGGGTTTAGTAAAATCTCAGCTCTTTTCCTGTCGGTACAATAATTTTGCATTAAAATTCATGCATGTGGTCCAAAAAGCCGGCACTTTTTCCCGAAAATTACAAGAGCCCGTAATACTGCTTGAAATACACATTAAATTCGATGCTTAAATTACTGTGAAATCACGGGTAAAAATTCACATTTTTACAGATAACTGTGAATTTATAGTACAGATTTAAATTTCTTTGCTGGCAACATATGACCTACTTTATTTGCTGTAAAATTACCATATTTGCATTTAGAGTGTAATAATTTTAACCAGGGACGTGCAATAAGAGGGGCAATGTCACTTTTTGCCCCAAACTTTTGTTACATAGATTTTTTTGACATGTACTTTTTTCATATTTTTGGACCTAGAATCACACCTTAAAATTTCGGACCCTATTTTAAATACACCGTGTATAGTCCATTGAATATCTAATTTATGAACTTGGTAATTTTAAGGAAAATAAAAAGCTGGAAATGTCGGAATTAAAAACCGTCCTCATTAGTAAAAAATGTACTTATGCCGCCAAAATACAGTCTGCGTCTGCGAATAATGTAATTTAAAATTACACAACAAACGTGAACAAAGCAAAATAAAAAAGCCGTTAAAATGTGGTGTAATGCTCCTCATTTTATAGTACACTCTCCACTGTCAATAATGTACCCATAGAAAACGGTTACATCTCCGGTTACATTACTTTTTCTTTTTTTATTCATGTCATGAAATTTTTATATGTTTAAAAATAATAATAAAAAAAAACTAGCTAGAGCCACACTGTGGTAATGCATTCTTTTGTTAGTATCGGTATTTTTCCTTAAAAGAATAAAGCTACTGTACACTGTAAAAAATAATTAAGTAATTACACATGATTCTGCATGCAAATGTGATTCAATGCAGATACATGTAAAATTTACATGTAACTTTACTATTTTACATGTAATTTTACAATTTTGCATGTAATTCTGCAAGTTTACATGTAATTTTACATTTTTGCAGATATTTTTATATGAACATTACATGTAAAGTTGTAAAATTGTAAAAGTACAAGTAAAATTGTAAAACTACAATTGAAATTATAAAATTACATGTAAAATTGCAAAATTAATGTAAAATATATTAAATTTTACATGTATCTACATTAAATCACATTTACATGCAAAAACATGGGTATTTTTTTAAAGAGTATAATACTTTTCTAGCGATAGACAAACGGGGAGTTAAAAAAAAGGGGAAAAGAGAAAAATGCGTAATTGGTGCCATTTTAATAGTATCGTTAGGCCTCAATTACATGGAAGGGAATATTTAAAAGGATTAATTAATAATATTAAATTAACTCAACCGAAGAGACACAAATTTAATAAAACCAATTTACATACGTAAAATGTCAAATTTACTATACGCGGTTTATTCTGTAAGATATATTTGGTTTCAATTTAACCACCGCAAAACTACACTATAAAAAATAAATAATTCTGCATATAAAAGTAAAATTATTGATATTTTTCATGTAATAATACAATATTATAAAACTTTTACAATTTTTTATGAATTATACATGAAATTTGCAATTTAATATGAATATAATATTGTACATTATATGTACAATTATAAAACTACTAGTATTAGAGGGAATCACCAGCTTTAATTGACTTTGAGACCAGTTTTTAGGAAGGTGTCTGTTTTACCTTCGCTAAATTTTAAATAAAAACGGTAATCTGCGGGGTGAGAATCGAACTCACATTAAATAAAGGTCTAATAAAAGGCTGCAATTTTTAGGTTCACCATCAGTGCAACCTAGCGATTTAGTCGAACTTTCATTGGGGCAGATCATCGCCTTTTTAGATGCTTGCCGCCATGGAATATCATCCTAATCAAATGATGTGTCATCTAGATGACTGCGGCATGCACAATGGATCTCAGGTCTGAGTGCCGTGGCTATTAACCACACCGCTTCTGATGATGATGATGATGAAGGTCTAATAATAAAATAAATGCCATAACCTGTCATAACCGGCCCGTTTAGTTTAGTTTATTTTTATAGTCATTGATGGGACCTTAATTGAGGTATTTTAACCAAAAATATAGTACCAAAGGAGCAACTCAATTGGCATGTATGTATCTTTTTGCAAAAATGAAGGTATATTTATGCAATAATATAATAATTACACGTCCTATAAAGTGATTAACCAAGTTTATGTTTATGTTTAGTAGATTTCAATTGATTTCAGTAATCAAAAGACCTTACCTTTCAGCTGAATGCAGGTATTTGTTTGTTGTCAATTCAGAGAAGAGTTAATAATATTGACTCACTATGTTGGTTTTCATTGAATATTACATTAGCAAGATTAACAGAGGGACGTGGATACGACAAAATTTAATACACGGTGATTGCATAAATATAGTACAAAATTTTAAGGGGTTATTCTACAGAGCATCGAAAGTTTTCAAAAAAAAATTAAACAGAAAAACATAATATTTTTAGTTTAAAATGACGTTCTAATTGATTTATTTACAACTTACAACTAACTGATTTTAAAATAACAGATCAGGTCATCCTAGTTAGCCCTTACATTAAAAATCACATGGTGTGAGGTCTGGTGGCCTAGCTGGCCATTTAGGTAGTATACCCTAACTGATTCTCCCCAAAAAGTTTTCTTTTTGTTGTGTTATCCTATTTTCCAAGCATAATATTTAATATACTTCTAAATATCTTATATAAAGTATTTCAAAATCAATGACAATCCACTTTATAAATGACAAGTAAATTTAAAGTCAGGTAAAAGTTTAATACATAAGTTGCAACGTTAAAATTCTAAAAAAACTTCTGAATGTAAGATCTTATTAGCTCAGATCATCGAAGTTAACCGCATTAAAAAACGTAATCCATGAGGTCTGCAGACCTAGCTGGCCACTTAATAATACCTTAAAGCACTGTTTTCTTTAAAGTTTTCGTCTTTGTTGTATATTCTCATTTTCCAAACATAATATTCAATATACTTCCAAATTGAATAGAATCAGCAAAGAAATGAATATCTCATGTTTGGTAATTTAAAATCGATGACAATCCACTTTATAAATGACTTAAGTAAATTTGAAGTTAGGTAAAAGTTTGTTAGACTATTACCCGACAAAGCCCGCTGAAAGAATTCTTTCCTATGTTGAGATGACATTTTTGCACTGCTTTATTTAATCTTTTCGTGAAAAGATACAGGCGAAAGAAAAGTTTCATCTCGACATCAGCGTTTCCGCATATTTATTTCATGTTCATCCTAAAAGGGAAAAAATAAAAAACGCCTATGGGCGCCTTCGCCATTATTACAAAAACATACTTTATCCATACATACAGATAATCAGACATTTATTAGCTTTATTTTAAACAAATTAACTCTATAATAACCCACACATGGTTTTTTAATTTACAGATTGGACAGTTATTTATTTTAACCACTCAATTGTCACTTATCAAATTATTTTCTTGTAAACGTCAATAAAATTTTTAATAAAAATATGAATTTTTAAGCTATTTAATGGATAAAACTTTGCATGTCTCTCGTGAGTATATAATATTGCCCTCTTTAAAATTAACTTACTCTGCTTTCAGCTTCGTGGGTTAATTTTTTTTATGGGCAAAGTCCTAGTTTTCTTTAGAGGAGCTCTCGTACCACAAATAACTATTATCCAATGCATACAGATAATAAGACAATTACCAGCTTTATTTTAAATAGATAAACTCAATAATAACCCCCTCGTGGCTTTTACTTTATTGAGTGGATAATTATTTATTTTACCCACTCAACTGTCACTTGTCAAATTATTTTCTTGTAAATGTCATTAAAATTTTTAATAAAAATATGAATTCCTAAGCTATTTATTGGATAAAATCTTGTATGGCACTCATGGGTAAACCGATATTGCCCTCTCGAAAATTAACCTGCTTGGCTTAATTTTCTCATGGGCAATATCTTGCTTTAACCACAGTACCATAAATAACTATTATCTACTTTCTACTTAGTTTTAAGCACACTTTGGGGTTTAATAATGTTCACATCATAACACTAGTGCTTTTTGAAGATATTATGAAATCGGAATAGTTTTTTTTGTTATTTTAACAGTACTTTTCTTATTTTCAAGTAAATGTAAGTGCAATCATTTTTAATTCTTTATGTTTTTTAAAGCTTTGGGCTGTAGAACGTCGATAAAAAAGTATATGAAAATAATTATAATTAATTAATTAATTATATGAATTAATTCGTTTGGCTTTTAGTGTACTCGAATGACTTTCATTCTCGTACACTAAAAACTTAAGTCGCAAACTACTTTTATAATGTACAGGGTGGCCCATAAGTGGCTTTACCATTTAAAAACTAACTTTTTTGTTTGTCAATTTTTTTTAGATTATTTTTCTTATAATGTAGAATACAGGAAATGTATTTTTTTAAGTATGTATGAAAAATCATGTCTTTTAAATGACGTCCATTTTCCGCTTGGCAAGCACGGGCTCTTTTCACGACATTTTCCATGACGGCTCTTAACATGTCTGGATTAAGCTATTGGCTAGTCTTGGGCTTGTTGACATACCTACACCCGATATAGCCTCAGATAGCTTCAAAGAAAAAAGTCCGGTGATGCCAAATCGGGCGATCGTGAAGCACAATGAAAATCTGAATTTCGCGATATTATTAGCTCTTCAAAAATCTGCCTTAAAAGCTGCATTGTGGATTTGGCCGTGTGGGCAGTTGCCCCATCTTGCTGCCACCATGTCTCTGGCATGTCCTCCGCTGCAGGGTGCACAAAATGTTTCAGCATTGGGCGATACCGGTCGCCATTCACCGTAACTGTATTGCCATTTTCCTCGCAGAAGTAAGTCCAAACCGTGACCTTAAGGGGGTGCAATTCACGTTGATGCACGATCCTAGCTGGAGCCATACATGTTAGAGCCGGAGAGTGTATAGATTTGAGGCGGAAGGAACTTAGAACTTAATGTGGAGATGGTCAATTATCTACTTAGCCTGATCTACGGGTAAAATTGTTACTTTCCCTTTTTGTATGGCCATGATCTTGTTCTAAAGACTGGGAACGATAAAAGTTGGGTATAACTGAGCGCAAATAGAGATAAGAAATAAGGCAGGTAAAAAACCGCCATGATTGAATTGCGGATGAACAGTTCTTTTAAAATAATTGTATAATCCCAGGTTCAAAAACAAAACAAGAGCTTTTTCTTTTTCAATTTAAGTACAAGAACTTTATTTCTTTTACACCGTGTACTTGTGTAATTAATTTGAATATTTATTTGTTCACCGAGGTAATTTTTAGTAAAGTAGAGGTTCTTGTTTCTAATAATGCTATAATTTAATAATAGTTTTTACATGTTTAGGAATAAATGCTTAAAATCCGCATCTGCTGCTAAGGGAACGTTCAAGTATTACGTAACACTCCTACGGGGGGTGGGGGAGTGTTACGCCCATTTTAATGGTATAGGAAAATAGCGTTATAGGGGGGGTGGGGGTCCAAAATGATCAAAATTTGCGTTACGTAATACTTAAACGTTCCCTAACTGCTAAATTATTTTGGTAATATTATTGCTTAACGGTTTTCTGTATGGACACATTAAAAAATTGCATAGTGGTAAAAAGCATTTATCGAGTGGTCAAAACCGAGTCGTAATTTTAACACTCAAGTGTGAATGATATTTAAACTCGTAATTCAAACCCATAAAATAATGGTAAAAATATAAAGAACTTTCACTTTCGGGTTTAGACCGTGTTAATGGATTTTCACTTTCCGACGTTTCGTCTCTTACTACTAGAGACATCTTCAGGGATTAATCTGAAACTAAGTTTCGAATCAACTTGTGTCACTATTTATGACGAGTTGTGGTTATTCACCCGTGACGAGGTTTTTCCTATCAAAGACTTCCATATTGCAGGTATTGCAAGTGGTAACCAGTGTCCCGATTGATATTGTTAGGATGCTTGATGATTTCTATCGATTCCCGTATCTTCCTTGGCATTTTTCTGTTTTCTGTTAATATTTGTTTTGTTTCAGACAAATTGATTTTATGACCTGTTTCATGTACATGTTCGGCTACTGCCGATAAGGAAATTTGTTTCTTTCTTATATTGCGCTCATGCTCTTGAAGTCTTGTAGAAATTTTTCTCTTAGTTTCACCTATGTAAACCGTACCACAGGAGCAGGGTATTTTATATACGCCTTCTGAACTAGGGGGTATTTTGTCTTTTGTTGAAGTCAAACATTGACCTAATTTTCGGCCCAACCCCTGAGTTCAGAAGGCGTATATAAAATACCCTGCTCCTGTGGTACGGTTTACATAGGTGAAACTAAGAGAAAAATTTCTACAAGACTTCAAGAGCATGAGCGCAATATAAGAAAGAAACAAATTTCCTTATCGGCAGTAGCCGAACATGTACATGAAACAGGTCATAAAATCAATTTGTCTGAAACAAAACAAATATTAACAGAAAACAGAAAAATGCCAAGAAAGATACGGGAATCGATAGAAATCATCAAGCATCCTAACAATATCAATCGGGACACTGGTTACCACTTACCTGCAATATGGAAGTCTTTGATAGGAAAAACCTCGTCATGGGTGAATAACCACAACTCGTCATAAATAGTGACACAAGTTGATTCGAAACTTAGTTTCAGATTAATCCCTGAAGATGTCTCTAGTAGTAAGAGACGAAACGTCGGAAAGTGAAAATCCATTAACACGGTCTAAACCCGAAAGTGAAAGTTCTTTATATCTTAATGGCCATGAAAGCTTAAAATCTAAAATGGTAAAAATGATTTTCTGGGTGTAATTTTGACACTTTAAATGGTAAATTTTACACTGAAACTTGTTAAAAAGATTTGGATGTATGGTAAGTTTACCACTGTTTTAACCATATGCTGCGGAAATGATATTTACGCTATTGTGTGCATTAAATACGTACCAGTTTGAGTTTAAAGCGAGTGTAAAATTTGAAATTGTTTACCGTGAAAAAATATAGGAACAGTTTCTATATATTTTATAACAATTCATTTATGTTTAGAAATATATACAAAAAAAAAGTAGTGTGTTACCAAACTGCTTAACTCTAAGTAACTAATGATTGTCAAAATTTTTTATTTTCTATGTGTATAATATTGTTAATTTATAGACTTCGAAAGAAACGTGCTTAAGAAAAGATTAGTGATGACGTTGCATGCTCTTACCCAATTAAAAGAAAGAACATTAAAAGCTTAATAAAACTAAATTAAAATGAGTGAAACAAAAGGCACTTCATAGACTGACACGCACAAACAGAAATACCAACGTAAAATTGAAAAATATTCTCAATTACTGTTACTATAAACCAAACCAAAACATGTTTTGATAAATTCGAATTTTATGAAACGTTCGTTCCTTCTAAATTAATTTTTTAAAATTGAATTTAGCGTTTCCAAATAAAGGCTTTGGAATTAAAAGAAGCTATGTTCACTTTTTTCCGAAATATAGTCAAAAAGTAAATTTAAATCTTGTGTTATAAACAAACATAATCTTCTATTAACCTTATCTTTAAAACATTGGAGAAATCCTGTTTTGAGTCTAAAAGGTAAAGATGTATTTTTGTGTACAACAAGGTTTTTTTTTTTTTTTTTTTTTTATACGTACGTTAAATTATGGATCTCAATATTTTTGATTTTCGCAATTGGGTAACAAGGTTTTGGTATAAAAGCTGAATGTTTACGAATAGAAAACCATTAAAACAAGAATATATTTTTTAATATTGTATTAAAAGTTTTGTTTTTATTTTAATATTTATTTTAATATAATTTTTGTATCATAATAGCTCCAGCGGACCCTACCGTATATCCTCGGGATATATGGGTAGTATATCCTCAAGACAACATACCTTTCGGCATATCCTTGGGACTAATTTCCCGCGATATGCGACATTCAAAGGACATTGAGAGGATATCCGAGGTATATTGTGTGATAGGTGGGAATTTTCTATAAATGCTAGAAAATTGTTATTATTTGCAAAACAAGAAAATATCAGAAAATACGTATTTTTCACGGATTAAATAAAAGATATCAGACGTAGACTGGTAATCCAAACATATATTAACCCTCACGAAAACCGGATTTTACTAGCTGGCTTTTGTTTTTAAGTAACGTTTCTTAGTTTGCTAAATTACGTTAATACATCATTAAATTTTTTACGACAGTCGTCTAGAGCAATTTGCTTTTATTACTCCATATAATTGTATATGAACACTGAAAACCTCACATATCCCTAGATTAACTTAATGCAGCTGCAGCTTCGAAGATAACTATTTTATATTGTTAAGTTTAAATATCAAATTTTCTAAATTTTATCGTTATGGGTTAATTCATGGTTACTCACGTAACAGCCACAGAAAAAAAACACTTTCTTTTAAATATGTTATTACATTACACAGCCACACAAAAAAAAACAGGCCAAATACCCTTTTGGAAACCACTGTATTCCTATGTACTTTAAGGTACTGAATTCATTAGAGGTCAAAATTACACATCATACGATTATTTTTCGAGAAAACCTCAGAAACCATGCTCGTTATACTTGAAAACGTTATTTGGGGGTTATCCAACGAACTAATAACTCCTCTCTAGAATGGGTATTTCATTTGTAAAAACTGACAAAAACGTAGCCAACATATACATTTGTCTGTCTTACTCGCACAGCTTTGTTCTAACAGAGACAACAATAACAGTTACTGGTAATTGTTATTGTTCAGGCCTAAATATACCTACTATTTGTTTACAAACCGAGATGTTGGCGATACTTTATATTAACGGTATGCGTATTCTAGAGAGAAGAGTTTTTAGTTCGTTGGGGTTATCTCCAAAACTAATGGGATGAGGTGCCGTTTTGGCCTTAAAAAGTTAAAATGTAAAGAAAATCTCAATATTTATAAGAGTTTTTTGTTTCTGCCCTCCCTCCAGGCGGCATTACTGATAATTTTAAAAATCCTTAAAGGATTTTCCTTTGTATAAAATTAATTACTTTTTCGTCATGTAAAAAGTCCAAACGAAATTTTTAATTTTTGGGAAAAAAGTTAAAAAGTTGGGAATATCGCTATTTGGAATTTTTTCTGCCCCTTCCAACCGGGGGGGAGGCTGATAATTAAAAAAATTCCTTAAAGGATTATCCTTTATATAAAATAAAAATGTTCTTTGCAGAGCTATTAAGAAAACAGTTTGATAAATAAAAAGTTGGAGATTTCTAACCTGGTGAATTGTAAAAGAATAAAAGGATATCCTATTGTAAAAACACGTGTTTTCTCCACAATAAAGACGCTATTCGTAACAATTTGCGCGAACCACTATTTTAAAGCGAATGCCCCATAAATCTTGCCCTAATTTGTCAGCCGGGTAACAACTATCAATTTTTCTTCTCCTCTGCCCCAAGAGAAACAAAAAATTCACGTTATTATACTATTCACAGTGCCTGCGCTAGAATAGTATTATACGGTAGTTTCAAATTTTCAAAAGATTTCAAAAATCGTCTTAGACAAAAAATTCTTAGATATAAAATTGTTTCACGAAAAAAATAGACACTTTTTTTTAAATGTGCGTCTGTCCGTCCGTCCGTCCATCCGTCTGTCCGTCCGTTCGATGTCACGTCATTTTTGAACGATAACTGAAGAACGAATAATCCCATCGACTTGAAATTTTTAGGAAAAATCAAGTTCTACGAGGGAAAGGTCCCTATTGTTTTTGAAAGTAATACTACTAAGTACAGTACTTTGCCTGTAGTTTATGTGTGGTAACATAATTTATGTTATTTTTTCTACTATATAGTCAAAATTGGTTAGCTTTCCCCATTTAGTATATTTTCACTACCCAGTTAATCCTCCAGGTATCAAATTTCAATTGTTCTCTCTTTTTTTTAAGCACTTCCGGACGAGGGCCCAAAAATCTCCGGTGGAAGGCCGCGATATCAAGTTGGCGACACTGTTCGAGTAAATTGCACTTCCGGAAGGTCCAAACCGGCCGCCCAGCTCAACTGGATGATCAATGGAGAAGCTGTTGACCCGAAATATTTAAAAGGGCCGTATGGACCCATTATAACCGGCAGGGAAGGGTTGGAAACTTCAATTTTGGGTGAGTATTATTAGTAATATACGTGAAGTAAAAGTGGGGTTATGTATTGTTTGAATAAAGAGAGCTTAGAGTTAAGTTTTCGAAGCCTAGGAACAATAAGTGATAAAGTTAAAGATAAAATGGTCAGATATAGTTACAAACGAGAGCCTATTGGAGGGAATGAAATATTTTATAGAAAGGGGTAGTTAGGAGAAGGAATTAAATAATGGACCATATACTAAAACATGAAAGCTTACTTTCGTATATTTTCGAGAGAGAGAGAGCTATTAACAGCTAATAATATTTTAAAATACTAGTTTCATAACACCAGTTTTTAGAGCACGAGTACAAGCTTACAAGTTTTCTAAAAACGTGTTATGAAACGAGTGTATATTTTTTCCATTTTGGTCTAAGATTTAAAAAAACTTACATTTAAATTAATGACCGATTTAGGAATTTTTTGTTTTGGGTTGGCATTACAATTTTTACAATGTTTGAAATTCATAGAACGAACGATATTTTGATATCTTTTATAGTCATCAATTCTTCTCTTTTTCACTGCAAGTAACCAAGCCACAATTTTAACACGGTAAAAATTAAGTTAAAACACAAATTCATAGAAAACTAAACTTAAAAACGGTGTTAACATTTGCACGGAAAACGCCAAGCGTTATTGTTTTGTCCAGTCTTGCCAACCCAAAAGAAAAAAAGTACTAACCTCTTATTGGCCTATAAGAACACGCAAAATGCGTGTGATTATGAGCTTATAAGAGCCGCTAAATAGAAAAAGGATTTTAAACAAATTAAATAATGGAAAATAATAAACTATTTTTGTTGTGGTTGCTAAGCAACGATCATCTGCAGATAACGTCAGAGTGAGAATCGTGCATCATGCAAAAATATTTTTAAAAATCCATTTAAAATGTTAAAAAATTATTTTTGCTAATCCTAGGCTTGTCTAGCTTTAACCTGATACAGAGAAAGTCCAAACCACCTGACAAAAGTGCCACTAAATAACTCACCTACCCATTGCAACGTGAAATTCTACTAATAGAGTGTTCCTCCGATTGCAGGTTTGGAGTTCATAGCCAGGCACAAGCATTTCAAGAGAGGCAACATGAAATTAAAGTGCCTGGCCACAATAGCCACCCTGTATCTAGTGAGCAACGAGGAGAGTGTCGAGGGCGAGAAGGCGCAAAGGGCCAGCGTGCTCGAAAGTCGTGGCACGGTCGCCCCCAATGGCTCTCGAGCCGATAGAGTACAAGGTAAGTGATCCTATTCTTAGTCCAAGCGAATTAGATTTTTATTCACAACCATTTAGAAATAAGCTAATTTGAAAAAAAGTCCAAACTCATTTTCCTCCCTTGGTCGGAAAGTGTCTTGTGACTAGCTTCATATAGATTTGTCAAATGTCATGTCAAATGTCATTCGGGAATTAGCAGACCGTGGGGCTACGCCCCTTGTTTTTGCTAACTTTCCCTCAAGAAATAAACATTTTCCACCTCAGTATGAAATATACTATTATTCACAATCATTTAGAAATAGGCTAATTAGGGAACGTTCAAGTATTACGTAACGCAAATTTTGATCATTTTGGACTTTTAGTATACAAACCTCAGTGGAACATTTCATTTTTCTTCGGGAATTAGCAGACCGCGGGGCTACGCCCCTTGTTCTTTTCTAACTTTTCCTCAGGAATTGAAACATTTTCCATCTGCAAAAAAACCGCTAAAAATCGCGATTTTTTCAGTTGCTAATTTCTTAAAGAAAAAATGATTTTTTGATAAAACTTGGTGAAAATGTAGTTCTTGGCAAGTGGAATAAAGAAGTTATTAAAAAAATCTAAAATATTGAATATTTTTTGCAAAAATCAATTTTTTCGAAAAATGTTTTTTTCGTAAATTTTTTTTGTATTCAGCGATGCAAAAAATGGCCATATCCAAAAAAACATAGACTTTTGTCATTTTTTATCTGGGGCCACTGTGCAGCGTGCTTAAAAGCCGTGCATGGTCGCCCCCAATAGCTCTCGAGCCGACCGAGTACAAGGTAAGTGATTCCATTCTATTCCGTTCATTCTTTTTGTGTTTGAGGGCATTTTGCAACGGGAACGCTTTTGTTTTAGATCGAAGTATTGAAAATGCTAAGTGTTGCTTTATTGTAAAGTCGGTTCTGAGAAGCTATTATTAATAGCTAAAGCATAGAAAAATAAAATGTTCGCATAAAGATTTTATACCGTAGGTACACTAGAAAAATCTTTTTTCTACGACCATACGAAAACAAGATTTAGAGGGTAAGAAACTGTCATATTTCAAATAAGGACATAAATTTTTAATTTTAAACAAAATTATAAAAATATTAATTTATTATTGAGACACACAAGTCTTCAACTTGCTACCATTCAAAGTCTCCAGACTAGGAGAGGTATGAGTAGTCTACATCTAGCAATAGATGGCGCACAAGTCTACATCAATACAATTCCTTTTGCGAATAAAGTCTAAAAACGTTTTCTTAATCAGCGTGCAGTGTTGACTCTTGGTACTGAAGAGGGCCAGCAGCCCGAAACTGCCAGTCTACCAATATCACTCTGTACGATGATTAGAAAATAGTTTGATGGAATACTAAATTGAGATGAGAACAATTTAAATGAACAAAACCTAATCCATTTTTTAACTGTCAAATTCTAATCCAAGAAAACAAACGAAAGATACCAATGTAAACTTAAATGGATTTATCAAGGTTTCCGCATACAAATTCGGGAATTTTAGCAAAACTGCAGCTAAATTATTTATTTTTCTGTGAAGTTGGTCTTTTTTTAATGGTTACTTATTACGTTAGGTTTATGCTATGGCTCAATCTACCTTTGTAAGTCAAAAGTATCACACAGGTATCGCAAAAAAACACAACAAACCTTTGTCTTAAATTGTTATCTCTTTTCACATCAAACAGCGTTATCAAAAGACGTGTAATATCCCCACGTTGTATTTCTTAAGCATATATATCTATTCTTTGAAAAGAAAAAAAGTGACAATAGTTTTAGCAGATTTTCCCATTTTTTCTGCTCGTATGTCAACCTATAAATCAAGCAGGCTTTAGATATTAGATATGTATTTCTTTATGTAATAAATCTGGATTAAATATATATTTATAGCTATTGAAAGGGAAAAAAGTTTTTAAATCGTCAGAAATCGATTTGAATTAAAAGTAATTTATGTTTTACATGATTTTTATTAATTCCAGTTTTTTATACCTACATAAATGTTTGCATGACTGCGAGAAAATAGAAAGAAAATTTCATTTTTAACAGTAATAACTGCAAAGTCACCCCCCTCTTAACTTTTGAACAAGTTGAGATATTAACTTTAAATTTGAAACACGTAAATAAGACAACATTAACTATCTTTTGATATTTTTAGCTTTTAAAATGTGGCCAGGGATGCATGAGGGAAATTTGTTTTAAACAGAAAGGGGGGTCGTGCGATACATCATTTTAAAGCGAATAAAATTGTCTATTTTTTTATAATGTTTTATTTATTTTTAGGTTTAAACTTGTATTTTAAACCACTGCATAATGTATAAAATAAATATAGAATGCAATATAAAAATAGTATATTGTTTTACTAAGAGGAAAAGTGAAGCTTTTTTTACTAGTCCGTAGAATTTACGGACGACGTGAAGCTGAGTCCGGAAACTACAGACGAGTAAAAAAAGCACTTTCCTCTGAGTGAAACATACTATTGTTCTTCAAGCATCCTATATATAAACTAAATTAAATTGTATGATATTTACAAATTTAAAAAATAATCTATATAAAACATTTTACTATTCCTTAAAACGACTTTTGTTTGATTAACGCAGTCGTCCCTCCGAAGTGACTGATCGATTTCGTGCTTTTTAGCACTCTTCAGAGCCACATATCGGTAGTAAGGACAACTACGAAAATCAAATCCTTTCCATATATCTCTATATAGAGTTTAAAAATCGTTGTAAGGAAAAGCAAAAACAGCTAGCGACATCTACTGCTAAAAGCAGAGACTGGATAAACCTATCGACAGTCCAAAAAAGGAAGCAGTTATTGGTTTCAAGAACCTATTGCACGCATCCTATATATATTTTTTTAAATACTAATTTTTTTATTTAATTTATTCGGTAATAAAGTATGTTTTTTTATTAAAATAGGCCAATAAAACCCTTTCGAAATAAACTTAAACCTTCTTAGCTCATTTTAATTTTTTTTCGTTGGCTGAATCGTACACTTTTCGCGATTTCGATGGTAACTTGTCTAATGTAGCATTTGCAATTTTGGAGAGATTTGTAGGTGTATAAACCATATATTCTTCTTCAATCATTTTTAATCAATTTCACATGAGGTTTTTGCACAGAATCTCGAGTCAACCACCTGTTTTTATAATAAGCAAACAAGTTTGAAGTATGGCTGTCATCAAAGTTAAAGAGTGCTGCAGCCAGTGGTGGTTTTGCTAACTAACTTTTTTTACGGCGTACAACAATGAACTTATTTTTTTACTGTAAAAAAATAGATCACTTCTAACTAGCGTGTTCAGTTATAAAATATGAACATTTCGGTACGCTTGAAGAAAAAAAGTATTTATTTGGTAAATATCGACACAACAAAGAAATTTCTATCCCTGTATAATAAGAAAAATGGAGCAAAATTCAAACTTTAAAGAATAATTTGAAAAACAAGGTGGATGCTGATGTTTAATTCATCAAAATATTATTGGTATTACCTAAATATTTAAATATCAAAGTAAAGAATCAAAAACCAATTTAAATTTAAAATAGTATATTTTTTGGCTTAAAATAAAGGTATGCAAAATACTTTATTAACACCTTAATTTATTTACTTTAATAATTTTCCATCAATATTCTCGGCATCGGTGTTATTAAAATGGCGACAAAAAATATTAAAAAATGCAGATTTTTATAAAAAAAAAACACGTTATATCGTTACCTTCCGGAATTTTTTAATATCGTATAAGCTGTGATTTTTTCCTTTACGATTATTTAAATTATTTAAATAAATAAGAGGTCAACAAGGACTTGTTTCTTTGCCTTAAATTTAAATTACTAAAAAAAAATAGTAAACAGTAGAGGAAAGTCGCCTAATTTCGGATACCATTTACAATGTATTCAATATTTAATACTCGGTATTACTTTTTGATATTTTTTTTATATAACCAGATACAACTTATTATAGCGAACCATGATTTATTATAAAAGCAATTTTATTACAGTTTTTTTTTCCAAAAAACACTGTTAAAAAAAATCAGCGCATTTTTGTGCATTTGAAAAAGGGCTCCTAATTTCGGACATATCCGAAAAAAATTTTTCAAGAGTAGATCTGGATCCCATTGCTTATGTTTCTTGTTATTCCTTCACATTTAAGACGTAATTTAATCATTAAGCGATTTTCTACGAAATACTATAGGAACTATAATTTTAGATTCCCAATTTCGAATATCTTAGTATCTTAGGTAATTTTCGTTTTTTCAAAATTGTTTATCTTAGTTTGTTGTATCATTATAAAAAAAATAATTAATGGTTGGTTATCCTGAATAATAATTACCTTGAGGATATCCGAAATTGGGAATCAAATGCACAAAAATGGTCTATCCGAAATTAGGCAACTTTCTGCTTTTTAGATTAGAAATTTGTAGAATGTTTACGTTTTCAAATTGCTTAATTATGAATAGTGGATCAACTTAACTAACATCATAACTTACCCAAGACAGAATCACGAACTTTTATAACGATTATTTATAAAATAAACAAGCATAATAATGCAACTGAGCACAAAACTGCCATTTGCAATATAAACGATTTGTGCTGCCATTTAAAGGGGAGAAGCTCTACCGTTATCATATTACAGGACGGATTTAGTTTGACTTTTGGCTTCACATAAAAGTAGGTTTCTGTTTACCTTTGCAGACAGTATCTTAAATACACTACTATCCGAAATTTGGAAACCATCCGAAATTAGGCGCATTTCCTCTAATCAGAACCAACAAGGTAAAATTATTATAATCAATTAACAGTTATTTATGGTACTAGTGGGTAAAGTAAGTAATATTGCCCGTGAGAAAATTAACCTGCGAGGCGTCAGCCAAGCAGGTTAACTTTCGAGAGGGCAATATCGGTTTACCCATGAGTGCCATACAAGGTTTTATCCAATAAATAGCTTAGGAATTCATATTTTTATTAAAAATTTTAATGACATTTACAAGAAAATAATTTGACAAGTGACAGTTGAGTGGGTAAAATAAATAATTATCCACTCAATAAAGTAAAAGCCACGCGGGGGTTATTATTGAGTTTATCTATTTAAAATAAAGCTGGTAATTGTCTCATTATCTGTATGTATTGGATAAATAACTATAATATAGACATATTGTCTTTTTTTCTTCACAAATACCTATTTAAATTCGAAACTAGTCCTTAAAAAGTCCTTACACTAGGCCTTAAGCTTATTTTTAAACAAGAACAGGTCATATTTATGCCCGTGCAGTTTTCAATAGTGGCGCTTTCGCCAATTTTGTAATTTTTAAATTTTTTTATTTGTGAAAAATGTTAGGGTTTCAGACTTTTTCCATTAGCCATGCCAAGTTTCAGATTTTCAGCTGTTTGGGAAGTATAAAAAACTTCTGAAAGGACAGACAGACAGACAGACTTATCATTAATTTTACAATATAGATTTTGAGTTGCTGTATTCAAATCGTTCGAAAATTCACTTTGATTTCCAAAAAATTATGTTTTTTAGGGGTTCTAAATCCTTATATTAGATTAGATAAACCTACCTATCAAGAAATAGTTTAATGGAAAACCAAATTCTTAGTTCTTTTGTGGCTATGACAAATCCTGAAACCGCACGTTGCGGCGTTGCCAGGTCAACTGGGCAAAAATCCCTTTGGTTTAAAGCCAGATTTTTGGTTATTTTGCACTTTCAAGACATTGAAGACTAAATTGGTATAAATATTTTGGCACCAATATAATAAAAAAAATTTATAATGCATCAAGCTTATTTTAAATTATTTTATTTTTTTTTAATATCTTGAAAGGTTTGATTAAGTTTGAAAACAAAGTTTCAGTGAACTTAAAATTTCTAAACATTTTTTATTTATAGACTTAGCTCTTTTTTTCCGTAATGTTGTCTTCATATATTAAACAGGGTATATTAAGGGTATATGAATCAAAAACCTATAGTCTCTGTACGTAAAATTTCAATTTCTCAACTTTTTAACATATTTCATGCTGACAGGCAACTTTATTTACGACTTTATAACTTTTTTTTATGAGAAATGAACTATAAAGTAGATAAAAAAAGTTTTGATTTAAAAGTATACGTTCTGAAATTCATAGCGAAGCTATACAACCAGTCATAAATTGATTTTGATTATTTTACAAAAAGATTTAAAAGGTTTTTAATCCTTAATCTTAGAGTGAAGGCGGTGATTGTGAAATACCTATTAATTTTACAAGAAAAAAATTGAAATTAATGAGGAATTAAAAAAAAATAACATAGTATGGGGCATATTATTTAAAAGTTTGCACTTTCTTCTTTAAAAAATTTTCTTTTTATAGCTTTTTATAGCTTGCATATTATTCTTATAAATAAAATATTCTAAAAATAAAAAACCAAAGTTGCATACATACTTTTAATACACGGAATATTACATTCCACATTAGCGACCCTTTAAAAACTTGAAAAAAAAAATAAAAACTTAGTAATTACATGTTTTAGTTTGATTTATGTCATATTTTGAATTCTTTTGATTCTCCGAAAATCCAGATGTTCCTTATTCGCTACCCTAATCCATATTCACCGTCTTTACTCTAGTAATTTACTTAGACGAAAGTAGGAATAAATATATAATGCAGTAAATATATTATGGAGTAGGAATGTTATTCTGCCAAATTTTTGTTATAAAAAATTAAGCTTATTAAATTTTAATCCATATTGTTTTGTTTTTCTTTTATTTGTTTCTGTTCTATCCAACATTGATTTATTTTGTGATATCTGTTCACTTTGAAATAAAAAATCGTTCATTAATCAAGTTTGTCGGTTTTATCATTTGTTTTGGGCTAGTTTATAGACTCTATGACAACAAATAAGTGCTCAAAAATATGTTTTTATTCTGTTACGCGGTACTATAAATTCAGTTTTGTGATGTAATCCTTTGAAGCAGAAATGTTTGGTTTTCCGACCAGGGTTAAAATGATTGAAACCAATATCACCGCACATTCTGTAATAAATTCTTGTTTTGTTGGGTTTTGTGTTTTGTACATAGATTGTTTTTAAATCTAGTATGCTTTTACAATTTAAACTAATTAATTGAAATTATTTAAACCTCATTATTATTTTACGAAAATATGCTATCAAAAAAAATACTTTAGTAAAAAAGGTGGATGAGCCAACTATTGACAAGACTTTTTATTTTTTACTGAATTCATATTTATTTGTAATCACCTGAAACTACATTAACAGTAAACATATCTAGGGATATTTGTGATAAACACTCGGAAATGAAGCAAATATAAAAAAGAATCCGAACTCCATTAACTATAAAACTGACACCTGCAATTTAAGTAGTATTTACTCTAACTTAATTAAAAATATTAAATGATATATGTTCTATTTGTGGATTTAAATAATTTAAAAAAAAATATTTAATTAATAATATTTCAATTTATACTTATTTTAAACACTGGAACAACACATACAAATTTATAGATACATACTTTTTTAAAACTTTCAGTAATTAATTGTTCTACAGTGAGTATTCTCCTGTTGGAAAAAGTCCAGTGTATTTTTTTTTTGTTGATTTAATTTTTTTGTTTAATTTGTTTGTTTTAATGCATATTTAATAATTTAGGTAAGTTTTTAATTTATTAATTTCTGTTATTTTTGTTTATATACATTTTTTTTTTCAAAAAATCAATTTATAATGTCCAATTTATGTCCAAAAAGTTTTATAGTTTTTATGTCTTTATAGCCCCGAAGAAGCCTAAATATTAGGTGAAACGTTGGCATGATTATGTAATGCAATAAAGTTTTTATTTGCTTAATTTCCGAGTGTTTATCACAAATAACCCTAAACAAATTTCAAGAAGCATCCTGTAGGAAATATTATTATTAATAAACATATCTTTATTCTAATGGGTAAAGAATAAATAAACTGCAGTAGCTTGAGAAAAATATGATTGCTTTTTAAAAAAGATTGCATGTTGACAATATTAGGAACCCATGACCCAAAATATTTCCAGGGTACTGGCGCTATTACATTTCAGCTGTTTTTAGGTACAATTTGGACACTTTTTAAATAAAAATGTGTGGTTTTTAGTAAGCTCCGTGCATGCGCACTCTTCATTTACGTATCGATTACAAGCTCATATCGGCCTGGCGATACTCTTTGAATAAAAAGCAAAACCAAGATTCAGAACTTTCTGATTTTTTCTTTACTTTCTTTTCTTGTTGTTTTTTGTACTTCGCATGGCAATATTAGGAACACAGCTGCCCTGCAATAATCGATGCTACCCAGCTTAAGACAGTCAGCACAATTTTACAGTTTTTATAGTGAAAGAGCACGAAATACGAAATGATTTTTAGTGTACGCCATTACCAACTGGATACAGTTACATCATATTTACATGTTTCTTTTCGATATAACAGATATACTGACAGTGCCATCTGTGGCACAGAGGACGAACTAACAAGTTTAAGAGGCGGTGGCAATATTAGGAACATGGCAATAATTGGCTCACCTACCCTATTTATTTTTAGGAAAACGTAACAAAAACTCTTTGACCGCAACGTTTATAGTAAAAAAACCAATTTTAACTTGAAAGTATATTTATTTTGTTAAAATAAGGTTAATAACCTCACCTTTTTAACCACCTGTACAAGTTTATGGCTTGTAAACATAAACTCTTCACATTATTTACGTCCCTTCTTATCAAGTTTTTTTATATTGTCATATATATTAGATAGTTATTCCATTTTAATATGGACTATAAAATATAAAATATATGAGCTGCAGTGCAGCAAGAAAATGTGTCTAGGTACTCTAGCCAGAAAAGTGACCAATTTGTTTGTTATAGTCAAGGCGATAAGTGATGTTTGAAGCCAAAGGCAAAAACGGGATATTTTACACCATTTTTTTTAGTTAATTTTTATCTGTAGGTTTGTCGATTTTTTAAATTTTTTGCCCAGACATTAGACAGCCGTTTTTAAAAAAATAAGAACATTAATGATGTTATAAATTAGAATTAAAAAAAATTGTCTTATCGAAACGTAGGCAATTTTTACCCCACTATAGCAACCCGAAAAGAAAGTTATGTTTTTTACCCGACTATAGCAACGCCAAAGAGTCATGTACCCCTCTACAGCCTAAACTACTGGGCCGATTTTAACGATAGAGTCGTCAAATAATTCGTCATGATCACGCCAGTCACACGGAACTATGCGGTTCATATTAAATATAAAAATAGTACTTGATTCGCCCAAGTTTTGGCTTCGTTATTTTCTGATTCAGGCATTTTTTCGTAGTCGGGTTTTCTGTGCGCCTCTGCTTGTACTTTAATACCTACTAATCTAAGACATAACTTGTCGTTGAAGTAGTGTAGACTCTAGAGGGGAACCTGGGGTCTCAAACGACAATTTGAGATAAGAAAATGCGTAAAACATAGAGATTGGTCTTACCTTGATTTTAGATTTTCTTGTGATGTCTAAGTTCAGAAGTGGTGATGGATAGGCCCTGTCTCTAGATTCAGTAACGCGAAAATATTGTGTTGAAGTGGAACTGTATATCATAGATGGTATCTATAATCTCCTGCATAGCGAGTGACCGAAACAGCAATGGCCGGCGGCGATATTGATTGATAATATCGATGTACGCGCTGCGTACCGAATTAATTACTACTTGATACTACTGATATTGAATGTGGTTCAGGTGACAAATCCTGAAATCGCACGTTGCGGCGTTGCCAGGTCAACTGGGCAAAAATCCCTTTTGTTTAATAAATAAAAAAAAGGAAATAATAATTTATTATATTTTAACGAAACTTAAACATTTATATTTAAAAAGCAATGCTATAGTCAAGTAAAAACAAGGCTGTTTCTGGCGTAGGTAAACAGAGCAGCAGGAAAATTTATTTATGAATACTTTTGGCCGTTTTCCAGTAAAATATGTTTTTCCTGAAATTTTCAGAGCTTGTCTTAAGAGAGGGATCGATATTTGATGCCTAACTTGTTTTTCTCACGATACATATACATATCCAACTGTCACAATAGTTTCGAAACTTTTTTATTCCATCTATAAACCTTTACAAGAATTTCTTTACAAGAAAGTTTAGCTGATGTTTAAGTTTTCTAATATGTTTAAAATACCTACCTACCCACTTGTTAAAGAATTTTTTTTTATACATGAATTTTTTTTGTAATAGATATTTTATTTTAAACAAAAATTCTTTACAACTGATAACTGTCTAGACAACTATTTATTTAATATATATTTAAAATACGTTTTTCTATTTTGCGACTCTTATAAGCTCATAATCACACGCATTTTGCGTGTTCTTTTAGGCCCATAAGAGGTACTTTTTGTTCTTTTGGGTTGGCAACAGACCTGGCCTATCGCTTGACGTTTTCCGTGCAAATGTCAATGTCGCTTTAAAGTTGAATTTTCTACAAAATTTTGTGTTCAGGTTATTTTTACCATGTTAAAATTGTGGCTTGGTTAATTGCAGTAAAAAATAGAAGAGATGACTATAAAATATATCAAAATATAATTTCTTCTTAGAATTTTAAACATGGTGTAAACTGTAATGCCAATCCAAAACAAAAGTCCCTAAATCAGTCATCATCAATTTAAATGTAAGTTTTTTTATTTTAGAGCAAAATAGAAAAAATTGTATAAAGCACTCGTTTCATAATACTTTTTTAGCGCACGAGTACGTTTAGAAACCGAGCCGGCTTTAATATGTCCTAAATTACTTTATTTTAAAGATACTGGGTGTTAAACACTAAAAAAAATCAGTTTTTCATCCATATCATGAACTTATACCTTATTTTTTTTAGATCAACCATTACAAGTTTTTTGTTTCTTGAATTTTTTCCGTATCTCGCATCATTTTCGAAAAAAAAAACATTTTTTTCATATCCCTGGTCTACATAAAAACATACAAATTTAAGAAATAAAAAAATGTGTTTTTAACTGGTAAAGTATTTTAAGACACATATTTATGTTATCTTTTAGTTATAAAATAAGCCAAGGAACCATCTTATTTAATTGTGACATGCTATTTAGGAACATCCTGTATATAAAATCGTTTGGTATTTAATATGGTAACAAATTCTTAGTATAACATTTTTGTTTTCATTATTTTTTAGTTTTAAATGATAACTCGCTTGCCAGAGGATTTAGTTTTGACAGTTTTTTTTGTTGCAGCAACTGGTAGCAAAATGTTCTACCTCCCTTCTCTATCGCTGATCATCGTCTGTTGTATTATGCAGCTTATACGTAATCTACACTAAGAAACATGAGCATAAAATGCTTAAAATGAAGAACGAGTTTTTAGAAGAAAAACAAAGCCAAAGACACTAAGTGAGTGATAATAAGTTACGAAACTAGACAAACCAAAATATTTTTTTACTAAAATAAGTATTTTATAAAACTAAAGAGATATGCATTGTGATTTAACTTAAAAATCACTCTTTTATTGACATAACTTTCAAAGCGCAAAATATACTAATGATTTGTCTTTATTAATCACTCTGTATATTAAAAAAAACGTTAGATTGTTACGTAATATTTAAAATATACAGGGTCATTCAGAAATAGGGTCATTAATTTTTAAGGGTGATCTATATAGGGAAATACGAAAAAAAGTTCCTATAAACATATGTCTAAAAATGCGTCGTAAGGGAGCTATGCCCCTTTGAAAGTGACAAAAAAGTTCGGTTTTTATTTAATAACTCAGAAACCCAGATACAGCAACGAGGTTTTCAATGTAAACTAATCTTAATAAGGCCCATCTTTGTATATTATCTTTATGTACTTATTTTAACCAGGGGTGTGCGAAACGGGGGGGCTTATAAGTTTTTTGTCCCAAACTTTTTCTGTGCGACTTTTCTGTAATTTTATTTTTGGGACATGAATATAAACTCCTATTGTAATACTGGAGGGTTAACCGTTTTCGAGACAAATTAATTTGAAGGTAAAATTTCACGGTTCGAGGAGGAAAAGTTAAATACTAAAATGTTGAAAACCGCTATTCCAATGGTATTAAGATTAATATTTATTTAAAACCACGTTGCTGTATCTCAAAAGGTTTTTGAGTTATTAAATAAAAACCGATTTTTTTTTAGCTACTTTCAAAGGGTACTAGCTCCCTTACGACGCATTTTTAGACATATGCTTATAGGAACTTTTCTTCATATTTTCCAATGTAGAATCACCCCTTAAAATTAATGACCCTATTTCTGAATAACCCTGTATACAGGGAGATTGATCTAAAACAAATCAATCATGGTTTGACATTATTAAAGCGCTATTAAAGTGCTAAAATCAGGTGATTTGTCTTAGGCGAGTCACCCCGTATATTAAACGCTACATATTTAAAATCCTCTTTTTACTGAGCTAAAAAAAATAAAAGTTTTACAAGCTTTTATATATTGTAGCAAGATTTTCCTAAATGTTTTTTTTTTATTTACTTATTTTAGTAAATAAAATATATGCTTAATGTGTAAGAATTGTACATTCCTCTTGTATATTTCGATTAATATTAATAATTAAAATATTAATTAATTAATAGTTTATTAATGTAAACAATAATTTAATTGAATTCAAAATAAATATTATTTTTAATGATATCCTTATTTATACTGTTACCGCGTAGTTTCATATGGCACTAAATAATTTTAATATGCCAAAAAAGCTTTTTTTTCAATATGTGTAAAAAAGATATAATTTAATTTTTTATTATATCCAAAATTTTAACGTACTAGTAACTGTTTGCACTACCATGTATCTTTCAAAAGTCCTTACTTTTGAAAACAGAAATCTATTATTTTTGTATTAAATTTATAAAAAATGTTATTTTAGGCCTATGAAAAGAAGTATATTTGTTTCTAATAATCGAAATATAACCTATTTAAAGTTTTATTGTAAAATATATTTAAAAATTGTTAATATTCGGAAAAAAAATGCATTTTTATTATACCAAAAATATATTTTAGGTAAGTGTATATTTTCAGTTCTTTTTTTTTAACTTTAAAAAACAATCATACTCTAGTCTTTATCTCTAATTATTCGATCGATAGAGAAGTTTTTAATTAAGAATAAATTTATATTTTATATACAGGGTGTCCCATGATTAATATGACAGAACAAGGTTACAGAGAATCCATAAAACTTGACAATTTTAATTTTTTTTAAACGCAAGTAGTTGAATAGAAAATGAATTGTTAAGAAAAGGCAGCTGAAAAATAAAGCAAGCAAAAAGTTATGTAAAAAGATACCCTGGGGGTATTACATTTATTTTTGCAGTAATTGGGAACAGGTACACGTTACCTAGAAATGTATTACAAACTGCACTGTAAAAAGTAAACTGAATATTCAGTTACAAATGGATATAAAATCGGAAGTTATTATCTATACAATTGTACTTTAATTTTTGTTAAAAATACGCAACATTTCATGTCCGTCCTTAAATATTAAAGTACGTGACTTAAGAAATATAGTGTTTTTAACAAAAATGAAAGTACATTTTTATAGGATCATTACTTCCTATCCATTTGTAACTGAATATTTACATTTGTATAGGACTTTCTACCCTTTTGTAACTGAATATTTAGTTTACTTTTTACAGTGTGAGTTTAGGTTTCATATAGTTACATTACCATACACTGTAAAAAATGGGGGGGGGGGTTAAATTTGAGGGTAATATTAAGATTAAATTGTAAAATTCGTATGATTTATGTAAAACGATTTTTTTTTATTGTTTTAAAGGAAATTTAGGATAGAAACGTAATTTAGAGTTTTATCCTAAATTTAAGTTATAAAATTATAGTATTATTTTAAATTACTGTATAGAATTGGGCGAAATTTTTTATTTTAAAGTCCAAAGTTACAACAAAAATGCAATTTTACTATGAAATGTTGATTTTACAATTTCTTTTTAAATCCTGGTACTGATATATCGGTATCGCGATAGCCGGTAATTAAATTGCAGCTAATCCGTACCGGAAACATTTTTTACAGTGTATTTTCTATCGGACACCCTGTATATATAATTAATAAATTTCAAGTTTACTAGCTTGATTATCAACAAATAAATTAGTGAAGTAATAACCCTTAATATTAATAAATTATTATTACTAATGGTTATTCCTTATTATCGATAATATATCAGCAAATAAATAGGTTCTTATTAACCTAAAAATACATCATCATTTTCATATCATGATTTAGGGCCGAAAATAGGGTTAAATATTTCCTATTACATATATTAATACATAAAATAAAATATAATAAGCTTTTTCCTATTGCCTACCAAAGTTGTGGTTATGGTTATGTTTGGTAATTACCATTATTATATTAGTTCAAATTGCATTCAAATATGTTTTTTACACTGATAAGCAAAAATAACCTATTTGTTTATTGTTTTGTAGATTTTTTTTGTTATTTCACAGACTAACCCGTTTATTTGAAATTCAACAGGGCTCAAATCCATTAAAAAAACCTATCTATATCAAAAAAGTCCAAACTATAGATATACAGTGACAATTTGTAAGTTTAACTTACAAACAAAACAAAGAGAAGAGATTTTAGAATAGAGATGCAATAATAACCAAAACGCTATAACCGCTCTCAAAGCACGGTTACAGATTTTACTACCAATCGGTTCAACCATATAACTCCGAAATCAAACGGTAAATATTAAACGTATGACCAAAACGAAAACCCTTTAAGATTATAACTTCTAACAATTTCCATATTATTTAAAAATACTGGCCACCTTTTGCTTGAAATATTTTTTCCTCTTACCACTAGATGCTAAAATCCAATACAGCACAGTGGTTCACTGCCCTTAACAAACGAAGGAGATTATGTCAAAACCATATTGCATATCCATACAAAAAAAAAAACATTGTAAAGTTATTTTATTTTTTGGTACATTATCTTTTAGCTTTGTCTTAAGCGGCGTTTACACTTAAGTAACAGTATCACGGAAACAGTTTATTGGCCAATCAGAAACCAGCATCCAAATTTTCTCTACCCCACTCCTAAAAATTCCCCTCTGCTATCAGTGTCAAGCTGCTAGCGTTAGATTGTATTCAACTGCAGCCGCCACACTGTTATTTAAGTGTAAACTCGGCTTAAGCCTCAGAAAGCGGACGATTTTTTTTTTACTGATAACATAATGTCTATATATTTTTTGATCTATAACCTTATTGCCTAGCGCAGTGGTATATTTGATTAAAATATAGTTTTTTTTCTTGTTTACTGTTTCTCGATCCTGCCATTTTCCTTCGGTTGAAAATCAAGCTTTTAAATATTTTAAGCACTGAATGTATGTTATAATTAAAGTTAGATACTTTACTGACTACTTTTAAAACTAAAATTATCTCCTTAGAACATAAATTTTGGTAATATGACTTCGTTTTTACTACTTGTCTAAATTATTACGCTAGTCTTGTAATTAGGAAAGAAAAACGTTCAAAATACATATCAATACATATTTTTTAACGTATTTAGTTTCAAACCAAACAGTTTTAGAAGATCATCACTATTTCGTCTTTATCAAATTGTGTCAACTTTAAACCCTGAAGATGTTTGTTTAAAAAAATATTTCATCATGATCCATCAAAAACTACGAATTTCTCGCATTAGTAAGCAAAAAATCTAAAGAAAAAGACTTTTTGAAATAAACTAAAAATATATAAGTAAATAAACGTACTTTTGCAATTTTTTAGAACTAGTGTAATTTTTAAGGGTTTATTGATACCTTATTGGTTTTTACAAGCCTATCGAATATATTATTCGCAAATCAGAATCAGTGAATTTTTATGTTGTTAGTACTGCGTAAATACCAATCAAAACTGACATAAAAATAACAAACAATATAAATATTATTTATTTGTTTTATATGAATGTATTTTGAATGTTTTTTATATAAAAATTACCATATTTGTTAATATAAATGTGAAAAAAAATATTATTGTAAAAATTATATTAAATTTTAAAGAAAGTATATATATTTAGCGTATTTTTTAATATACAGGGCGTTTCCGCTTTCCGTTCATTTAATGTATTGGCTATTTAATCATAATTTTAATAAATTATATAAACAAAGTTTTTACAGGGGGTTCCATTTTAAAGTTGTATATGTCACTTTTTTTATAAACACCGGGTGAGTTTTATTTATGTCCACCCCCTAATAAAAAAAAGTAAAAAAAAAACAATCAGTTTTTTTATACATAGAATTATCGGCTGAATTCAGAAGTGTTAAAAATTACAGTTTGTTCAATTAAAAAAAAAACATATTTATACCACTTCCGGCGAAACAGGAAGTGAAACAAAAAAATTAATTAAATCCGCCATAGAAAATTATATAAACCACCCAAGTTTCGTTTTTATTTGTATATGAAGATTAATCTTAATTTTGGGGGTGGACATAAATAAAACTCACGCAGTATAACAAACATTATAAAATTATTTCTTTGTTGAAGATTTACAATCTAGGGCCTATAATAATGGTAAACTTATTAACAAATAGTCAATATTTAACTTTCACGGAAACCTGTAGCACCCTGTATATTTTTGTATGGTTTGTCTCATTTTTTATAAGTAAACGACCTCTGTGATAAAAATAAGTTCGTAGATCTTGCCCTTTGATGTTAAATAGAAAAAATTATTGCCCAAATATGGTCAATGTTATGCATTTATGATTTAAGCCACATAATTTTTCATATTATGACTGGATTGTGTGTGTGATTGTGTATCGGTAATAATGTAATTGATTAAAACAAATAATTCGTATAATAAGTTCAATTAGTTTTTATTCTTGATATAATTAACTTATAATTGTACCTAGTATTTTATATTTTTAACTCAAGTCAATAAATATTTAAAAGTCAAGCGATTTAAAATTTAACAAAATACTAATTTATAAAGCTGTAATGATGGTGAGATTGGTAAATCATTGCTAAAATTTATCTTATACAGGGTGATCATTTGAAAACGAGCCACCCTAAATATATCGCAAAATAAGCACAATTTCCAAAATCTAAAAAATAGGTCAATTTTATTTTATGAGGGGGAAACTCAAGTATATAGTTTTGAGGTTGTACCTCTCACCCCCTACCCCCAGCTACCTTAATATTGAAATCTAACCAACCCTTAACGTAAGGGTAGATTATTTAATTTTAAAATAATTGGAACAATTGGTGAATTTATTTTTTTTCCAACCAAAAGATAGCATTTTTTGAGCTCTCTCATATGGCCTATAATAACGTGGGGGTTTCTTATTTAGATTTCAATGTTGGGGTATCTGGGGGTTAGGGGTGAGAGATAGAACCCCCAAAACTATATATCTAGGTTTCCCCCTCGAAAAGTCAAATTTTTAGATTTTTCACATTGTCCTTAGTTTGCGAGATATTTATGGTGGCTTGTTTTCAAATGATCACCCTGTATATTAAAACAGGTGAAAATATATACTTAGTACTTTGCTATGACGAAAAAGGGCATATTGTAAAAGTCATCAAGAATTCTTTATTAATAAAATTCAAGATCAAGGTGCAAAAACTATGTGTTTAAAGTAGTTTTGTCATGTCGCGGAAATTGAGCGATACTTTTACAGTTTTTGCACCAATACTAACTTTTAATATAGTAATTTAGTAAAAAATACTTAAAACTATTATTTTAAAATGTAAAAAATCATAATTATTAACTATTAATTGGGTAAAAAATTATTTAGATTATTATATTTAAAAAAATAAATGTATATATTAAAAATAAATATCATTCATTGTAAAATTTGCTGTTATAAATTAAAGTGCAGTAATAATTAGTTCAAATCAATATTTGTAGTAAATAAAATTACGGTGATTTGAACAATATCAACTCCTTATTATAAAGTATAATAATTGTAACCTTTATTGGTTTGAATAAAGGTAAAAACATAAATATGATTGTTTTATTTTTTTTTTAGTTAAAACCTTGGTAGGGAACCTTCAAGTATTACGCAACTCAAATTTTGATCATTTTGGATGCTATTTAGCATGGGCACTCCAAAATGACCCCCATCCCCCACTAGGAGCGTTACGAAATACTGGAACGTTCCCGTAGCTACACATTTTTAAAGCTATCAAATTACACCTCAAAAATGGGAATATTTTCCTGTTATAGCAAGAATTTTTACAGTGCAAAAATGTTTAGTATTTTACTTTAACAGTAATACCAACGTCAATTTACAATTAGTTCTGTTTCATTATTTATCCATTTATACACAGTTCGTGGCCAGTCGCCTTGTTGTCAAGTTAACCTTAATAATGAAGGAAATAGAACATATTATAGCCGACGCAATTACTATAAACGATTGTGCCTCTCACTTGCACGTATCCTGCGTTACGAAGCTTAAACGGTAAAGTTGAGAGCGCACTCAGCTATAGTGAAAATAAATACTATATGAATGAATGTATAGCATAACTGGTAAAGTAAGGGCATATCCACAGGCTCGCATAACAACGTAGTACATAAGAATGCGATGCCGTGATTGGCTTGATGTGTCGCCATGTATCTTGTAAGCCAATCACGGCATCGCATTCTTGTATTTTATGTTCTTATGCAAGCTTCTGGATAGGCCTTAAAATACTCTAAATCATTGTATCATAAAAATTTTTCCTATATCAAGTTATTTTTTCTCTTTAATTTTTCTTAAAATAATTCTTGTCGATGACTTTAAATAATAAAACTGTTTAATTACTAATTTAGAGCATTGCTAATTTAAAGCATTACTAATTCAAAGCATTATTGGGTTATCATGTTGACCTGACCTAGTGACCGAAAAAATAAGTTGCTCACGGAATCTTTAAAATAGCTAAAACTCATCAGAAATATAGCAAAATTGTGTAAATATGTCCAAGTTTCAGCTTCGTGAGGGGAACACAACTGAGGCTTATTGTAGGTAAGTATATCTTTTTATACGGCTCTATTAGTTACAAAAGAAAATCTTAAACCAAGCGTACTAAAAATAATTTACCAGATTTATCTTTAAAATAGAAAATATCACAAATAAAAATAACAATTAAGTTAAAATTTATTAAAAAAAATAAACTAAATTTAACTTTAGTTTATGGTTAAAAAAATAAAAAAAAAATATGCATAATAATTTTAATTATACTTTAACAAAAAAAAAAATATAATATGATAGAAAATATTTTTTATAAAATATGATTTGTATTGTATCGGGTAACTAAATGTTATATTTTATAATGCCAATGAAAAAATATTTTTTGTATAAATAAGATTTTGTTTTTCTAGAACAGATCAATAAGAAATCCTAAAGCAGTAGACAAATAAATAAAAAAATATGTTTGTGTGAAATTGGCTGGACCACCAAAAGATAATTCGCATGTCATAGTGGATATTGCGTTTTTTCTGTTTCATATTTCCTGGTCGGTCCTTTTAAATGTTAGATGTATGACCTTGAACTGTCTTTTGACGGGCGTCGAGTGGTCTTGTTTCAAAGGCCACCCATATAAATTTTCATATTTCTACTTCAAGGCGTTTTAAAGTTAAATATGACCTTAAACTGTTATTTCAACAGGGGCGCAACGGTTTTGTTTTAAAGGACACCCATACCAAATTTCATGTTTCTAATAATGTTTATATGTTTTTGTTAGCAGAAAAGGAAAATACTAAAAAATAGGTTATTTTAAAGTCTGAAAACTTCATTTGTTTTTGTAGAAATGTTAACTTTTCTATTAGATCGTAGAAGAAAATATTTTTGCCTCACCATAATATGAATATCGGCTTTCTATTCCAAAATTTGGCTGGATTACATCCAGGCGCCGTTCAAGTTGTCGCCACCCTGTCTGAAAATATATTTTCCAGTGAAAATATTTTAGGAAAACAACTGATATTTGATACAAACAAATATATTTTTGTTCTACGTAAATAATTGCGTAATCAAATATTTATAAGAATAAAAAATGGGAAAAATAACATTTATCCATTTATCATAAATAGAAAATACTCTGGAAAATAATAGTAGTTAACAGGTCGACTCGAAAATAGTACTTTTCCGAGACCTTATTAATGAGGCACGAAGATTAGATCATATATCCCCTCCTAGATGCGCCTTGAGTCCACGTCAAACAAAAATGTTTTCATTGCTATATCCAGATAGATTTCACCTTCCCGCTTCTGGTGACCACCCACCGCTATAGTGGTTTGTTAACAAATATGTTATACTTCACCTCCTCGCAACCTCACCGCTACAGAGGTTTGTTTACAATTGGCTTTGTATTTGTTCTACATAAAACAAATCAACATTAATGCCATATCTATGTATAAATGATCTAATGAACGAAGTGCCGAAACCATTTATAGGTCGAGGAAAAGTACCATTTTCCCGGGAGACTTGTATACTATTTAATTCGCAACTGTTTTTATTTAAAAATAAAGTACCTTACTATTTTTTTTTTTAACTTAGATGATTGAACTCAAATGAAGAAAATAATACTATAATACTTTGTTTTTTAGTTCTTTCCACATTTACTACAATTCATTTTTCCTGCATTTTAAAAGAAAAGCACAATCATAACCTCGTACTATTCTACTTAATTAAGCATCCCCTAAGTCCAGAAGTTGTGTGGGCTAGTAGTAGAGGGAACCACCGGCTTATACTGACTTTCGAACCAGTTTATATAGGAAGTGTCCGCTTCACTCATGCCTTCGCCAAATTTCAATTATTAATTAACTGGAAAAGGCAAATCGGCGCCAGCGAGAATCGAACTCACGCTAGTTGGCTAGTAGACCTATCATGTACAGACGCGGTAGACTACTACATCAATCCTCCCATATATGTATTAACTATCTATACCTCACTTAACTTTATTTTTTTTAGTCACTTGTACCCCTTGGCTTCTTACCCCCTCTTTTAGTCACTATGTAGGATCGATTAATTTATTGACAATGCAGCCTAATGCAGTGTGGTTTTAATTTTTTCTGCTGAGTGCCATTTTAGTGTCAACCCATTAAGTTATTTTACTGCTGACAAAGGTTCATTAAATAGTTTTAATTGTTTGAGTTTCTCCAGCTGCATTTGTGACTAAACCGTGTGTATGACGCAATTTACGGAGCTTCCCTACATAATTTCATTTGCACTCTATGTTATTTAGAAGCTGGTGCACTGAGAAAAAAAAATTACGAACAATTTCATAAAGACATTATCTAATCCACTCGGCATGTAATATTACGGAAATGTTGTAATATGTCTGAAATATTTCAAACATTTTTTTTTTGAAATATAACAATGAAATATATCTGAAATATTTCAGGCATATTTCGTTGCTATATTTTAAATGAAATATGTCTGAAATATTTTATATTTTAAGTAACTATTATAATACTATATTTTAGTTTAGAATATATTCAAATAACAAAAAGTATTCATTTTACTACAAAAAAGGAGTTAAAGTGAATGAAACTTTTAACTATCTACCCCTGCTTAAATATATATTTTTAAAACATTACAGTAAAATTGTCTTCTAAAAAAAGAACACGGCATTTTTTAAATCAAACCTGCTCAAAAATTTATCTGTAAAAAAGGTTTTCAAAGTTTGAAATCCAATCTGGCATAGCTTTAAAAATTGATTTCTCAAAAAAGGTTGTAACCTTATAAAAAAGTGGACCTGCTTAAAAGTGCATTTTTAAAAAGGACACCACTTTATCTGACCCGAGCCTGCTCAAAAACTAACCTCTAAAAATTGATTTCCACTTTATAAAATTCTAGTCGATGAAAATGTTTATTCTCAGAGAAAAAATAACCACTTTGGCCAGTGTGGGCCTGTCCTTCTAAAAAATAGGCCAGCAGTACTTTATCCAAACCAGGCCTCTTTATAGTATATTAAAGTACTAGTTTCATAACATACGTTTTAAGCGCACGAGTACAAGTTTAGAAAACGAGCCGCTTGCGGCGAGTTTTCTAAAGTACTAGTGCGCTAAAAACGTGTTATGAAACGAGTACTTTATAGAATTTTTTCTATTTTGCTCTAAAATTTAAAAAAACTTACATTTAAATTGATGACTGATTAAGGATTTTTGTTTTGGATTGGCATTACAGTTTACACCATGTTTAAAATTCTAATAACAAATGATATTTTGATATATTTTATAGTCATCTCTTCTCTTTTTTACTGCAATTAACCAAGCCGCAATTTTAACATGGTAAAAATAACCTAAACACAAAATTTTGTAGAAAATTCAACTTTAAAGCGACATTGACATTTGCACGGAAAACGTCAAGCGATAGGCCAGGTCTGTTGCCAAAACAAAAAGTACAGACCTCTTATGGGCCTATAAGAACACGCAAAATGCGTGTGATTATGAGCTTATAAGAGTCGCAAAATAGAAAAAAAACTTAAAATAAATGTAAATAAGGACCAGCATTAACTAAAAAACTCCCATTTGGTAAATACATAGTTTTTATAGAGTTGTAAGACAAATTACACGTTAGAATTACACATGCAAAATTGTCGTAGAAAACCTAGCCCAACCCATAATTTTCCTATTTTTTAAGCGCTATAAATTGACTAACTACCATTTAGCTGTTCAGTCTAGACACTTTTTTATAATACAATGCAAATCCTAGTATTATGGATTCTATACCTATTAGTTAAATTAGGTTTTTAAATTTTAATTTAATAAGTGATTAAGAAAACGCCTTCTATATTTTTTATTTCGATTTAACGTACAACAAAAAAAGTACCAAACAAGTCGTAAAGATATGTAATGCTTTGCATTCCATAGTTTACTTTTTACAGCGGATAGTATATTGCGTTTTCGATTTCATATTTCTTAGTCGGGGCATTTATAAGTTTCCAAAGTATGACTCTCATTCTGACAGTTGGCTTGACTGTTTTTGTCCCATAGTTTACATCAAATTTTATATTACTGCGTTTGGACTGCGTTTCAAATTTGGCAAAATATGACTGAAATATCATTTTAACAGGTCCAGTGGTCTTGTTGAAAAGAGCACCTATAGCAAGTTTCATGTTTCTACGTCAAGGCGTTTAAAAGTTAGGAAAATGTGACCTTGTACTGTCATTTTGACTTTGATTTACAGTCGGTCGGACTGACAGACGGACGGGATCGGCAACGGCACCAGTTGGTCCGGAACCTATAGTCCCACTGTCCTATAATCATGTTGCCTCACTTATAAACCAAGATATATGCGGGTATCTTGGTTTAAAAAACATAGTTAAAGCTGGACCACTCTTGACAATTGCAAACATGCTAGTGCAGCCCTTCCCACTCCTTGTGAAAGGAAGGCGCTCTTCTGCCTGCAACTTAAGAGAACCAATTTAAGGTTACTTGCAGCCATTATATCAGGCCACTGCAAAACTAAATAAACACCTCTATGCAATGAGACTTGTCGATAGCCCACTTTGCAGAGGATGTAACCTAGAAGACGAAACAATGGAACATGTGCTCTGTCACTGTCCAGCGTTAGCTTCAAAACAAGGGTCCATGCTAGAAGAGTACTGGCTCGACATGGCCGGTATAAGCAACATCACCCCTAATTCCTTACTAAGGTACATTCAAAGGGTTGGATAGTTAGTGGATTAGATGTTGCTACCAAAGGTAGTACAATGGGCTCAACAAGGCGGCCTATGGCCTATGTCAGCACCCTTCACCCCAATTATCCAGTAACCAGTGACAGACGGACGGACGGAAAAGACAGACATATTTTTTGAAAGTTGTATAGATTTGGATAAAATACATTTTTGATCTTTGGTAATCTTTGAAGAATTTGAAAATTTGAAATACTCTTTCAGCTAGAGCTGTAAAGATCATTATAATGATAGATTTAGTTATTTATTAGAAACTGAGTTTATTTATTTATCAAAAAATGCATCAGAAATATTCTAAATAAAACAATCTTTTTATGGCTATTTTTATTAACTTTAGTATTTTAAATATTAAAATTCATTTTTAATTTAAAAAGAAAATTTTGCATGCGAGATAATAGAATTAAAAATTGACGGGCAATTTTCCTTGTCAAATAAATAAAAAAGACGGTGTACCCTAAATATATTCTCGGCGTTATTATAAGCTTCGGAGCTATATTGGTAGAAGAGTATGTTTGTCTTTTTTATTTAACCTAAAAAAACAATAAACTCCGCGCAGAATATATCATTTTTTTCTTGTTTTATGGATGGCAGACTGCCAGACACGAGGTCAGGAAAATGTTGAGGAATGAACACCAGCAACATTGGATAGATGCACCTAAAATGAGACACTCTAAACTCTTTCTAGGGGGGCCAACCAAGAAAAGAACCAGCTTACTTCTAGGCATGTCCAGAAGTCAACTGAGAGCAATAACGAGTATAATAACTGGGCACTGCTTACTGAATAAGCACCGACACCAAATGGGACAGACTACGAGCCCCGTGTGCAGGAGATGTGGGGAAGGGGACGAAGAGCCCTACCACCTCATATGTGAATGTCCATCCCTAATAGGGCTAAGATGGAGGTACTTTGGGAACGACTCGCTGGAACCAAACGAGATCATGAACACTCCCCTGAAACCGTACCTGGACTTTATAAAAGAAACAGGGATGTTATGAGGAGATCTGTGCGGTTAACACAAAGGTCCCTAGGGACCAGGTGTTGAGGGCAGTGAACCCCGCACTGAACAAACTAAACTAACTAAACTAATGGTTGGAAGAATAAATTTAATTCCCTACTTAAGGTTGGCAATCTTGTGTTTGAAATTCGTTGTCAATAAAAACATTATTTTGACATTAAGGGAACGTTCAAGTATTACGTAACGCAAATTTTGATCATTTTGGACTTTTTGATTTCCGAGCAAAGCGAGGCGAAGTGGGTTTTGACAGTTCAGTGACAACACAACATTTTTCAATTAAAAAGACAGGTGACACTATTAACCCCTTAACGTATCACTTTTTTTCAAAAAAAAGTGGTTAATTTTTCACCTATTTTTTTTTCTTGATTTTTAGTCTACACTGAAGGCGATAAAAATAAAAAAAAACTTTATTTTCTACAAGTCCACCTACTTTCAGTTAACTCGGACGGGTGCGTCAAGGGGTTAAATGCCTTAGATAACTCAAATAACTTGTGAAGAATTTTCTATGAAACGCAAAGCATTACACATTTTCCCCGCTTGTTTTAAGATGTATGAAAGAAGATATGAAAAGAGAATTGCTTATAAAGGAAACAAAAGACGGTGTAGTAGTCTGGGACCTCACGAGACGAGGATAAACGTGACCTCACAAATAATATATCAGTTAGCCTATCTTATTTCGTTAAAAATGATATAATAGTCGGTGAGCTGGTGAACATTGTTATTTTTATTTTTTCCGGCTGAATTTTGCACATTTTTTAACACATTAACTGACGCGCGATTTTTATAAAATTTTGCCGTTTTAGATGGGTCTTTTTTTTTCGCCAAACAGCTTGTTTGTCAATTTAGTAATGTTTATGCAAGGGTTTAACGGCTATTACTGAGGACAGTCAAGCCGCTCTAAAGGCATTGTGCAATCCCAGCACTAGATCACTCCTAGTCAGAGAGTATGCAGAAGCCTTGGAAGAGTTAGCAAGGACCAAAAACGTTCAACTGGTATGGGTACCGGGTCATAGTGGAATTCCCGGAAACGAGAAGGCAGATGAACTTGCAAGACTCGGATCCGGGATGGCCTGCACGGGGCCGGAACCTATATTGGGTGTTACAAGGAAGCAGGTAAAGACCGCTCTCGATAAGTGGGCTTATACCAAGCTAAAGGAGCAAAGGGGGTCGATGATTGCCGGCAAGCTAAGTACTTCCTGGCTGGCCCAAGCAAATAAAAAACCGACTGGTTGCTGGAAAAAGGAAGAACTGCACACATAAAACTTGTAGGGGTCCTCACTGCAAACTAAGGAAGCACCTGGCAACAATGCGGATTCTAGAGAGTCCGCTATGCCCAGAGTGCGGAGAGGATGAAACATTATCTCATTACTTAGCCGAGTGTGTCAGATACGACAGAATCAGGTTACAAGTCTTTGAAACTCAAAGAATCAACCAAGAGGGACTAAGAGATCCCCCCTGGGCCAATATCCTGACCTTTATTGAAAGGACGGACAGGTTCAAGGACTTAAATTAGTAAATGGCTGGGATTGCCTGGGGTGACAAAAAGGGCCAGAAATGGCCTAGTTGTTCGGCCTCGGCCAACTCAAAAAATTACTACTACTACTACTGAGGAAAACAGGTGTACAAAATGAAGATTATCTTAAAGGAAATCTTGGAGGTAATCTTTTGAGGAAATCTCATCTTTACCAAACGTGGGATATTTTTTAGGTAATTTCAAGATTTTTCAAGGTAATCTTGAGGAAAATCAAGATAATTTTTAAGAAAATCTTAAGGGATTATCTTCTAAATGCAATTCTGGTGTACATTTTTTTCAGCGGTTAACTCCTCGGTTTTATGGCAAAACAAATTAAAAAGTCACTACACACGTATTCGTTTTAATGTGAATATCAATAAGCTCAAATATCTGCTTAATACTAAGTAGAACGTAGATAAAATTTAATAAGCATCCCTCGTACCCAAACTTACGAGCAACCCTCGTAATATTATATATTCTCCGCAAAACCATGTAAATTATTTGTACGATCCAACATTCAAATGAAGTTTAAGTCAGATCTTAAAGTTCTTATTCTAATAGATGGTGAGATCAAAATAAGCCCATCAGTTTATAAGTACAAACAATGCGGAGTGTCAGTTTAAGTTTTCCGAAAGCTTGTGTTTCTGGGTTTACGGACAACTGACCTAAGTATACCGTTAGACATAACAACATATACTATAATTAGTTTTTAAAAAGAAACAGGATATATAATTGATTTATAATTTTAAAGTAAAACCCCCTATAACTTTTTTGTTTATCATGGATTTTTTTCAAATTTGCTATTACTGACTGTATGTTAAAATTGTGGATTGGTTACTTGCAGTGAGAAAAGAAGAGATTTGTAAAATATATCAAAATATCATTTGTTCTTAGAATTTTAAACATGGTGTAAACTGTAATGCCAACCCAAAACAAAAATCCCTAAATCAGTCATCAATTTAAAAGTAATTTTTTTTTTATTTTAGAGCAAACAGAAAAAATTGTATAAAGCACTCGTTTCATAACACGATTTTAGCGCACTAGTACTTTATAAAACTCGCCACAAGGGGCTCGCTTTCTAAACTTGTAATCGTGCGCTAAAAACGTAAGTTATGAATCTAGTGCTTCAATATACTATTTTTATCGCGATCGTCTTTCCATTTTAGGTTTCCATCGATCTAGATACCTAGGGGTAAAAAAATATTTAATACACAAATATTATGTGCCGAAACGGTGCTTTTTAGGAATCCGAAATCGTAGTTTAGTCTACTGAAGGCAGTGAAGGTTTACGGACATAGTCGAGCGTCAACTACGGGACACTTGGACACCCGGACTATCTCCCAGATAATCTCTATGAGGATCAACCGTTATACGGTTAGCAGTTTTCCGTCTTAACGGGGCCTTTCCCTAATGAAAATTGTTCCCACGGCTATTTTTCCTCGGATTATGGCTCAACTGCCATTCATATTTTTGGCCCACTTTCTCGTTTAATCCAAATTGATTTATTATGTTGGAAAGTGGTAATTCCATTGTATTTGTTTTTACCGGGCCCGATTAGGATGGTACATTTTAATTTTTTTTATTATTTTCCACCACTTTTAAAACCTTTTCTACCTACTGGCTCGACATGGTCGTTATAAGCAACATCTCCCAATTCCTTACTGTGGTACATTCAAAGGGTTGGATGGTTAGGGGATTAAATGTTGCAAACCAAAGGAAGGTAGTAAAATGGGTCTAACAAAGTGGTCTAACTCCACCTCAAAATATCGAGTATCCAGTTTCGTTGCTTACTTTTCTTTTTCTTTTTTCCTTCTTATTCTTCTTCTTCTTTTTTCTTCCACTTCTTCTTCTTCTTCTACTTCTTCTTTTTTTTTTTCTTTTTCTTCTATTTTATTACCAATAGTCGGCGTAAATTCGGTTATGACTCATCAACGTTGAAAATAAACACAGAAACATAGGCTTATGGAATAACTTTGCCGAATTATGAGGGAAATTTTTATAAGGATCACTAAATTGAAACATTTGACGACTAATTTGTTACACACAACAATATTGACTATACATATTAACTATACATATGTATATATATCGGTGTTTTTCAAAGAAAAAACCGACATTCGATTTTTATCTTTTAGGAATACGAAAATTTTTAATTTTTATTTATCGATAACTTTTTTTCCCACCTTACTCGTTTAAATGGAATCATTAAAAAAATCATGATAAAAAGATATAAAAATGTAAATATTTAAAACCTCGCGTCAACGCTAGTGTCGACGTGGCGCCTATGCGAGTACTGGAAATTCGCCGAGTACTGTTTATTACATTCATTTCTGCAGAACATAAAATATTCTTGTTAAAGAAATAAATAAAAATTGCCTTTATTTGTTAAAAACTAAGGACTATTTTATACAGTTTTTTTTTTTAATTTTGAGTAATTTATCATTTCAAATTCAACTTTAAAGCCACCCTATTGTCCTAAACCTGATGGATATAAATTATACACAGTTTTACAAAATAAACATAAAACCTTTAGGTACTTAATTATTTAATTAATTAATTAATCTTTCTTTATTAAACAACCAAATATTGGCCGTAAAATTTTTACGAGTATACCGGGTAATTCACCTTAGAGGATATTTTTGTTTTTAAAAATATAATATAATATAATATAATATAATAGTATATTATTCAATGAGCGTATAATAATTCATTAGGGTGATTAGGCCACTCGCCTACGCTAGTAGAATACTTTATCCACGGCCGTTTTGGGTTTGAAAAGGTTTATTTTTACAGACCCGTGATTAATAGGCCTATTAACCACGGCCGTGGATAAAAGATCTTTATGGGAAGATAGGTGTACCGCGTCTGTATATGACAAGTCTACTAGCCAACTAGCGTGAGATCAATTCTCACTGGCGCCAATTTGCCTTTTTCAGTTAATTAATAATTTAAATTTGGCGAAGGCGATAAGTAAAGCCGGCACTCCCTAGAAACTGGTTCGAAAGTCAGTATAAGCCGGTGGTTCCCTCTACTTCTAGCCCACACAAGTCTTGGACTTAGGGGATGCTTAAGTAGGTAGAATAGTACGAGGTTAAACAAACAAACATTTAAGGAAAAAGAACTGATTTCTTTGCAATTTTAGCTTCCAGGGCAAATGAAATTCATATAAGTAAAAATCCAGGCCCTTCGCAAAAAAACGGGTTTAAATATTTAAAACATATATTCAGTATTTGATCGCAGCGCCAAATTCTCTTACATCAAAGCATCAATATCTTTGTAACTTAGGTTTATACTTTACGTAAACTCACTAACATACTTATATTAATTGTTTTGCGACTAAATATATATTTTTAGAGAAAATTTTGCCTCTTAAAAATAACTGGATTGTATAATTTGGCGCGTTATAAAAACGAATTGAACATCATACTTTACTCCAATGAGATTTAAAAGGAACATTTTATCTCTAATAAAATATACACACGAAAGTTGTGAGAGATGGGAGAAAAAATAAAAAAAATACATGATATAATGTTGGTAATGGAGTCTTAAAAGGAATGATTGTGGTATTTTATGGCACTCTTAAAGTTTGCGCTAAGTTGGCAGCATCGAAAATCCTTTACAGCAGGTATTGGCTATAAGTCTGATGCCCTGTCACAGTCAGAACATTTATAGTTGCCAACCTTAAAATGTGTCCAAAAAAGGTCCCAATTTGTGAGTTATTGGAAGATTTAATATTCTGGGTAAAAATTACCGATATGGTATTTTGTTTTACGTTTTACTGTACACGGAAAAAAATATTCAGTAAATATTACTGTTGAAATCAGTAAAGATATTAATGACTAGTATGTAATTACGTATCGTCACATAGGGGTGCTTTGATCGTCACTTTTTCGGAACAACAGTTGATGGTAATACCCATAAGTGTGTTTTTACCCCTTTGCCTGCTGAATAATTGTGTAAAACTTTGAAAATAGACTAATCTAAATGTAATACATGTAATGTATTTGACTCGGTAAGTTAAAAATATATTTTTCGTATAAGCCATTTCACCACCTCTTTGGAACTTCTAGCACCAAACCCGATCTATCTGTTTCATCAAGCAAGAGAGTAAATTAAAAACCGCACAGTAAATAGTTTTACAACAGGTTTGAATATTATATGTTTGTGTATAGAATATAGTTATGTTTTATAAAATAAACTACGCAGTATATTCGCATATCCAATATTAGAATCTGTTTTGAAAATATTCACTGTGCGATTTTTAATTTACTATCTTGCTTGATGAAATAGACCATAGGACCTGGCGATTGACAAAGAGCCTAATTTGAATGTACTTTATAACATATTCAGTGCGATTATAAAGTGCCGAACAGTTTAAAAAGAAAATACTCTTCGTTTGAAGCCACGCCTCTGTTAAAGTTGTGCGCGACAAACCCATGTGATTGCTACGTACAACAGGTCGGTCGCCAGTAAAACGCACACAGCTTTCTTGCATTTTACTCATCGCTAATGCCAGTTTTGCATTAAAAAGTGTTCGGCACTTTATAATCTCACGGTATAAAATACAGCTGGAAAAAAAATGGTCAACAGCTCTTAGACCATAAATTTTAGTAAAAACTCTCCTCTCCCGACAGCACGGGACCTTTTCCACTGACAATACACAAATATGTTGCGGTTCGAATTTTATCAATCGCAGTTAAACAAATACTCACATGCCTACACTCAAGCTGTCGAAATAAGTACTTGCGTGGGCTATAGCATTTCGATATTTAGCTTATCCGTTTTGACAGAATAAGGAAAGTTTAAAAGATTTATACAGGGTGATTTGAAAATAGAAAACAACATTTAAAGACATTATTTTAGATAACCAAAGTATGACTAAGAGCTCGTTACCTAGTAAATACTAAACGTTCTTACTTATATGGAACCACACAAAATTTTGGTAAACATTCAATGGTTGTTACAGTTACCAGAACTATAACAACGTTAAGTATTACTGTAACAAGCAGTGAATGTTAACTAAACTTTCGTGGGGTTCCGTATAAGCAAAAACGTTTGTATTCACTACAATAACGAGCTCTTAAGACCACTTTACACGGAGCAATTTGTACGCAAGTTTGATGCTATGCAAGTTTGCTGCCAGATATAGCATGAGGACAATTGGACATTGATTTGCCTTTTCACGGAGCAAGTTGTACGCAAGTTTGGTGCTATATATTGCAAGGTAAACAGTGCTGCCAACCAGACAATTTTGACGTGTCTCTACGTTTGTTGACAAAAATATAACCTAGCATTTGCTTTTTTAAGGAAGTTTTTTAGTTAGACCGACCTATTAATAATAATTATTATTACCATGTGCAGTTGCTACTATATTAATAAAATGAAATCGATTTGGTAACTTTTTTTCCAGGTTGGTACCACGTAAATAACCGTAAAACTTGCGTGAAAATCGCCGAAAAATAGAACATGTTCTAAATAATTTGATGGCACGAAAATGGCCTCAAACTTGCCTGAAGGCATGCGCAGTGACCGAATTATTCTTGCAACAAACTTGCATAGCATCAAACTTGCGCACAAATTGCTCCGTGTAAAGTGGCTTTTAGTGTGAAGGATACGAAGAGATAATAATATTTATGGTCTGTTTTTTCAAGCAAGAAGGTAAATTAAAAATCGCACAGTGAATATTTTCAAAACAGACTCGAATATTGGATTTACGAATATACTGCGTAGTTGATTTTATAAAACATAACTATATTCTATACACAAACATATACTATTCAAACCTGTTGTAAAAATATTTACTGTGCGATTTTTAATTTACTATCTTGCTTGAAAAAACAGACCATAGTAATAATACTAGTAAAGGTTGGTAGGCTTTAACCCCTGTCCCGAAAACCTACGCAACCCCGCTGCCTAGTTTCTCCTTGCCTAAACCTGTCTGACCTTCAAATAAAGCTTATCATGCACATCTTTTTAGGCTATGAGGCTCATTTGTTTTCTTCCGAGTGTTAACACTCCGCACATATCCTGTCCAAGCAGGATCTAGACTTGACAATCACACACCCCTATAAAGAGGAAGGACAGTGGATTATTTACGATCTTTAGTGTTAGGTGTCTCCTAGTCCCACAGCCTATTGTAACAGAGTGGTCACCCTGTATATATTGAGTATTTATATTTTTATTTTAATGGTTATTGAACGTGACATAGCATTGTTCTTGCTGTTTGTTTTTACAGATGCTAATATTATTAGTATTTGGGAAGCTTGCATTTTGTGTAATTGAGGCGTTTACATAAAAAGGGTGTACATTTTTATTAGACTAATTAATTGGTTTATTCGGTTTTCTTAATTAATAAATATGGGAATATCTTTAATGATGTTGTTTTAGATACTGGCAATAGTTAGGGATTGTTTGTAAAAATGGTTTTTTCTACTTCGAAGCAATGTCATGAAAATCAATATCAATCAATAAGTAGAAGTAGTTTTTTTAATCATTTCTCTTAATTAAATTTAAATTCATTTTCAGTGATTTAAAGTAATTTTTCAATTAATATTATTTTTATAATAATATAACTTTTTGGCAGAAAACTCCTCAGATATTTTCGTTAATAGTTTTATGACTTTTTCGTATATCGGCATCTCTGAGAAGGGAAATCTTTGCCTGTTTTTAGTTATGGTCAAAAATGGGATTCGGAAATATGTAGTCGTCTAGTTAAGTTGGGTTTTAGGGGAATTTTAGAATTAACGTAATATGTGAAAATTTAAAGTAAAATTTAGAGTCGCGCGTAAAGAAATATCTGAAGGGTAAAGATGCTATTTATTCATAATTTTTTTCATTTCAAATTAAAATATTTTGTTGTTTTTTATTTGTTTTTAACTTTTCATTTTTCTTTGAATTAAATTCTTTTCATTGTTGTTTAATCCTTTTGTTTTATTGGCAAGATATATTTTAATTAATTTAAAATATATTTGAAGTTTCTTTACCTTTCGCATATCTACAGTTTGTGTTATAAGAAGAAGTCTTCGCTGGAATAAGAAAGTCAGATAAGTATTAAGTAGTAATTAGATTCTTATATTAACATTTGTTATCATATGATATATGATATTGTGATAATATTATGTAATATTATTACTGGTGGCACGCTACCCAAATAGCAACTATACAGCTATTTGTATTTGATACGCCTCCAAATAATAATGTGTGGTTCTAAATTAATGTCTTAGATAATTAATATTTTTGGCTTTAATTGGGACCAGCACCCTATTACACTATGGTTACGAGGACATAGATTTAATTTAAATTCTAAAACAGTAAATACAGAAGTGAAATATTATTTCTATTCTCTCAGTTTTAGGACCTATTATTAAGCAACCATCGATATAACTGCGCTATTTGACAAAATCTCCTTTTCATAGCCATTAGGCAGAAAAAAATGATGAAAATTTCATCGAAAGTAGAAAACGGTTATTACCTAAAAATAAAATTAATGGAAAAGTAGGCGATAAAATATGAAACTGCGAAAAAAAAGTTGTTTTTCATCTGCAGAGTTTAGCTGGTGCGGTCCGCCACAACTAAGAAGTTTATCAAAAACTCTTTCTTTTCTTGTTTGATGGTTTTATCATCGGTTTGTGGAAGCGTTCATTTATCAAAGAAACAATGCTGCCTTGTAATAAGGACTTCTATGTTTCACCGAGCCGTCTATTGTTTGCCTTTATGCGCCTCTGGCCTTGTTATCACATTGCCTAATCTCGATTTTACCACACTACATTTCATTTATTTTCAACTAAATGTTTCAACTTAGTCAAACTAGAGTCACTTTATCTAGCAGCGTGAGCCGACGTGTTGTTTGACATACGGTTCTAAAGCTACCGAAAGAATGCGGAAAAATATTATAGTTGAATATAAAATCTAACTACGCACACGTTTGCATTGAATTCGCTTTAGTCGGAGCGTTTTGTGTTGGTGTTCTGTGGTTTTTTGCATCTACCTTTACCTTTAGTCGTAGGCTTCTTACCTTGTGTTAGACTATAGAGTATAGCCACGTCAAAAATAACAGTTGATAGCTACGTATAAAATCCATAGACCGGATATGCTTGAAAGGAAAACTATAGTGACCTTTCATATTCTGACGTTTCAAAAGTCCAAACGTAAAGGGTCTCTCAGAAACATGTCAAAGAAATGTTATTTCTGACGAACAAAAATTATAAAATTAAGAAAACGCAAGATATTATTTTTTTAATATGGAAGAGAAGAAAAGTTTTAATTACAAATCAATGAAAAATCATAAAGTGATAAATATCAAAATAATATGGTGTGGGTGACTTCGGACACTTTTTCGTAAAACTCTAAACCAAAGCACGTATGCACAAGTAGTGGAATTGAACCCCACAACCTATGCACTTAACCCCACAACTCGTGAATACGTGCTTTGGTTCAGAGAGTTTTGCGAAAAAGTGTCCGAAGTTACCCACACGTCTGAAGTGACCCCACTTGACGGTACCGAAAATTTTTATATTATTTATAATATTTTTTATAAAATGTTTAAATTTATTTTAATTTTTTATTCAAATTTCAAATAACCTGGTAAAAAAATGACTATTATGTCAATTTTTTAGATTTGTCAAAAAAATTTAAACTTTAGTATACCTATGCGTTCTATGGATTTTGTACGTAGCTTTCAACTATTATTTTTACGTGCCTACCCAAGTAACATAGTAAATATAACGTATCTCTTAGCCCTCTTTCGCAGCAAAATTACAGCCATCTGGCTGCAATTTCGCTCCGAAAGGGCGGTGAGAGATACTTTACAACTACTGTGTGTATACATTAGATCATATATCCCCTCCTAGATGCGCCTTGAGTCCACGTCAAACCGAAATGTTTTCATTGCTATATCCAGGTAGATTTCACCTTCCCGCTTCTGGTCACCACCCACCGCTATAGTGGTTTGATAACAAATATGTTATACTTCACCTCTTCGCAGCCTCCCAACTATAGTGGTTTGTTTACAATTGGCTTTGTATATGTTCTACATAAAACAAATCAACATTAATGCCATATGTATATATGATCTAATGTGTATACCCTACGACGGCTGACATCGCTAGATAGAATGACTCTACACCACATTTCATTTATTTTCAACTAAATGTTTCAACTTAGTCAAACTCTGCGCCAACTACTATTTGCATATTTTTAGAAATTAGTCAATGTAGCCTTTCACTTAATGGATTTAATGTACTAATTGTTACCAAGTCTAAACTTTGTTCAGGATTTCCACACACTAGGGTCATTCCATCCAGCGACGTTTTTTTGACACCTGCTTTTGTAGGGTAAAGAGAACTTTTGAGACCCGCTGTTTCCCTTTTCATAGCAACAGTAACAGCATAAAAAGATATAGGGGTGCGTAGGACATTTTAGACTTAGTAGTAGTAAATTTTTGAGTTGGCCAAAGCCGGACAACTAGGCCATTTCTGGCCCTTTTTGTCACCCCATGCAATCCCAGCCATTTACTAATTAAACTCCTTGAACCTGCCCGTCCTTTCAATAAAGGTCAGGATATTGGCCCAGAGGAGATCTGTTAGTTCCTCTTGGTTGAGTCTTTGAGTTTCAAAGACTTGCAACCTGATCCTGTCGTATCTGACACACTTGGGACACGAGCCGATAGGCTAGTGGCCTAATCACCCGAATGATTGGTAGCTATTATACACGAGTAGAATACTATACTTTATCCATGGTCGTTTTAAATTTTAAACGATTTATTTTTACAGACCCGTGATTAATAGGCCTATTAATCACGGCCTTGGATAATAGGCCTATTAATCAGTGAGGGTAAATTTTGGGACACGAGCCGATAGGCTAGTGGCCTAATCACCCGAATGATTGGTAGCTATTATACACGAGTAGAATACTATACTTTATCCATGGTCGTTTTAAATTTTAAACGATTTATTTTTACAGACCCGTGATTAATAGGCCTATTAATCACGGCCTTGGATAATAGGCCTATTAATCAGTGAGGGTAAATTTTGGGACACGAGCCGATAGGCTAGTGGCCTAATCACCCGAATGATTGGTAGCTATTATACACGAGTAGAATACTATACTTTATCCATGGTCGTTTTAAATTTTAAACGATTTATTTTTACAGACCCGTGATTAATAGGCCTATTAATCACGGCCTTGGATAATAGGCCTATTAATCAGTGAGGGTAAATTTTGGGACACGAGCCGATAGGCTAGTGGCCTAATCACCCGAATGATTGGTAGCTATTATACACGAGTAGAATACTATACTTTATCCATGGTCGTTTTAAATTTTAAACGGTTTATTTTTATAGACCCGTGATTAATAGGCCTATTAATCACGGCCGTGGATAAAATATATTATTTAAACTCCGGAGAAATTTCACAAAAAATTTTCAACAGTGTACCCTTCATTAATGGATTTAATGTACTAATTGTTAGCAAGTTTAAAGTTAGTTAAGGATTTCTAATTATTCTTCCGACGAGGGCTTAGTGGTTGAGGCTATCATGTGAAAGGACATTGCTTTAAATCTTTTCAACCGCAACGAGATTATTATTGAAATAGTTTTCTTTCTATATAGATTTTATGTTAATAGAATTATCTATAATATAACATATTATATTTCTCCAAATAGGACCCAAAATAATTTAGGCAAGTATTCTGCCCGACTACGCTAGAAAGCAGTAACTGCATTTGTCGCCTAGTGACGTTCTGACGTCAACTCTGATGTAATATTTTGAATACGCTGCTGTGCGACAAACGGAGTTACTGCTTTCTAGCGTAGAGGGCAGTATTGACAAGCTAGTATTTATGTGGTTTAAAAATGTACTAAAGTAACAGATAAAATGTGAGTGAGTGAGTGAGTGAGTCGAAATCAGTAAAAAAAAAATTTTGCGTGCGTCTGTCTGGGTGTAAACTCTCTAACTCCATTTCTACATGAAATATCGACGCGGTTTTTTGCATATTGTTTCTTATCGTATTCCGAAGAGCTGATTAGATTTTGGGGGTAAACGATTGGGGGTAAGGGGTAAAAATAGGGTAAAACTCCTATTTTTAGCGTTTTTTGTTTATAATTAAGGCAATTATTATTGTATTTGGCTAATTTAGCACTTATATAAAAGATAATTTTAAATTGGTCAAAAAATGTTATAAACAACGTTTTCCTAAAACGCATTGTTTTCGAGATATTGACGTTTAAAGCAGTAAAAGGTTTTTTTAGCATATCTCACATATTTATAACCCGATGTCAAAAAATTATATTTTAAATAAAAGCTCTTTTAAAGCCCTATAAAAAATGTTATATACAGTTTTTTTGCAAAGTGGCATTTTACCACATATGACAACGTTGTGTAAACTTATGCTTTATTCCATTAATTCTAAAAGCGTCAATTTTTGTTTATGTATTGCGGGCGAAAAGTTGGACTTTGTGGCCGTAGAGCCAAAAAGTTTTTTCGGCCCGCTAACTAAAACTTGTTATTTTTAATCTTGTGAAGATATAGAGTGCCTTATGTGACGTGTTTGGTCAAGAATACGTCACAAAAAGAGACTTTAAATAAAGATAGATTTTATACTTAAAGGTGGATCTAATAGCACCTATGACATTTTGTAGGTGGTAACTTGTTATTTTCATTTGCATGAAACCTATTGAAAATTAAACGTATGCAAATTCGTTATAAAATAGGACTATTTTTAAATCACGTTTTTCACATGTTTTTCCAAAAGCTATTAAAAAAATCCCATTAGTAACAATTCAATTTTTCCAACTGGCCTATAAATAAAAATTTGATATTTAACGTTATCTATGTTTTTTTGTTAAAATTAAACGAAAATAAAATAAACCGACTAACAAAAAATACCAATAACACATGTTATATTGCATGCACTTTATTTGGAAATGTTTATTTTACAATATTGTGTTTACATTGTTTTAAAATTTTTTAAAAATTATTTTTTTTATGTGATTGTAACTTAGGAAACGTTCAAGTATTACGTAACGCAAAAAGTACCAAAATTCATACACTTCATACCCCAGTTCTCGGGTTATTATAGATTATAGTAATTGCATATTTTGGCTACCCCCCCCCTAATAGGGGGTGTGTTAGGGGGATTAGCCAAAATATGATACCTCTAGAGCCTTGAATAACGTGTATGAATTTTGGTACATTTTGCGTTACGTAATACTTGAACGTTCCGTTACTAGCATATATTAAAATTTATTGAATATATTATATTTATTGTATACAGCCAAATCAACATGTTTCTTCTTCTTTTTTCTTTTTCCTCTTCATTTTTTACTTCTTCTTCTACTTCTTTATCTGTAAGTTTGATATTAGTTGAGTCTTGTTTAACAACTACAAGGTAGAGTCACTCATATGTTGATATTTTATTTACCGCAAGTGGTAGAAAAAAGTATTATATAATGAAAATGGTCACCAGTTCTCAGACTATGTCTGAAGTATTGCATTCTGGATATGTTTCTAAGAGTACTAAGCAACTAGCAGACATAGAATGAATAGTTTCGATATATTGTAACTTACAATTTGTAAGTATGCTTATATCAAAAGGTACGCGTTTCGTGAAAAGTCTAACACTTTAACCGGAAAAGAAAAATGTGAAGTGGCTTTTTCCTGACAAAATTTGCCATGGTTGGTTTAATAAAAGGTGATATGTGTCGATATAGTGGAAATGAATGAATTCTAGATGGAGAATAAACCAGCACCGGACTGGCTGTGCATTTTAACGGGCAAAGAACGATTCTTAAAATTATATTATATAAAAATTGATTGTTTAACACTAACACATAAGCACAAGTTTTCAGTATCTATTAAAAAATGTTATAAATACATTTTTATAAATATTGTATAATTTTATGTGAGGATTGGTGTAGTGGACTACCGCGTCGTACTTGACGAGTTTACTACCCAAAATAGCGTGAGTTCGATTCTCATCGGCGCCGATTTGCCTTTTTCAGTTAATTAATAATTGAAATTTGGTGAAGGCGTAAGTGAAGCGGACACTCCCTATAAATTGGTTCGAAAGTCAATTAAAGCCGGTGGTTCCCTCTACTATTAGCCCACACGAGTCCTGGACTTAGGGGATGCTTAATTAAGTAGATTAGTACAAGGTTAAACAAAAATGTAATGTAATGTAGTCACTCGCGGCAGATTAAAGACTGTCCAGATTTACTCTACGTCATTGGTTTCAACTGACATTCTGAGATTACAGTAATTTTTAGTATATTTTCTATGATAAATTTAAAATCCTTTACCTTGAAGAGTTACAAGTTTTTATAGATATGGGTTGCAATATTTTCGTTATTTGTACAAAATTTTAAAGAACCTGGCACACATATAGGGGGGTTCCTGGGCCTCAGACAAACTGCCTCAAATTTTGATATTTTGTAATTTCGGGGGTAAACATTAAATTAGGAAAATTGCAGCCAAATTAAATGACTAGTTTCGGAGAAAAACGCTTTTAAAAATCTAATTTTATGACAGATTTTTTGACGTTTATTAAGGTTATTTTTTACTTACGTAAATATTAAATTAATTAGCCGTTTTAAGTTTATTATACTCTATTATTTAAAGAACAGACAAGATAAATATTACATAAAAGGCTTTATTATCATTTACTTACATGTAGTTCTATAAAAATTTTAAAACTTTGTGAAACTTCCACATGCTGGCATTTTCCATGTGTTTGCTAATTATCTGCATATTTTCTATTAGATTTTTGCTTGATTATGTTGAAACATGGTTTGGTACATCGACAAATATTTTATAATTATATATTTTAGATTTTCTTGATATATTTTTCCAAAAATACGTCACAAATCAGTAATCATATTTTCATAGGTAAAATATGTTATAGAGATTACCTAGCAACTACTTTTAATAAATATTACTATAAAGGGTTCACTAATGAACTAAGTTGTTGCTAGGCAATCTCAATAATATGTTTTGCATATGAAAATATCATGAGAGATTTGTCAACCATCAGATATTGTTTTGAAAAAATATATCAAGAAAATCTAAAATATATAATTATTAAATATTTGTCGATGTACCAAGCCATGTTTCAACATAATCAAGCAAAAATCTGGCAGAAAATATGCAGATAATTAGCAAACACGTGGAAAATGTGGAAGTTTCACAAAGTTTTAAAATTTTTATAGAACCACATGTAAATAAATGATAATAAAGCCTTTTATGTAATATTTATCTTGCCTGTTCTTTAATTAATAGAGTATAATAAACTTAAAACGGCTAATTAAGTTAATATTTACGTAAGTAAAAAATAACCTTAATATACGTCAAAAAATCTGTCATAAAATTAGATTTTTAAAAGAGTTTTTCTCCGAAACTAGTCATTTAATTTGGCTGCAATTTTCCTAATTTAATGTTTACCCCCGAAATTACAAAATATCAAAATTTGAGGCAGTTTGACTGAGGCCCAGGAACCCCCCTATATGTGTGCCAGGTTCTTTATAAGTAAAAGCGTTTAAAATTAATCTTAAAAATGTACTGACAAATATGTGTCAGTTGAAACCTTGTTGTCCTGATACGACGATTTGTCAACTGACAATTGATATGCCCCCACTAATTTATTGGCAAATGGCATAGCCAGTCCACCCCTGTAGAAAGTAAACAACTCGTTCTCTATTCCAGAGACGGATCTGTTAGTGTGAAGATAACGACATTTCGAACATGATGACGGGAAACTAAAGAGACGAATCGACAAGAAAACTCCGGCGGGTAAATTTAATCTATAGTGAGTCGTGTGTTTGTGGATTTTCAAGTAGTCTTTAGGTATTCTTAAGGAGTAAGGCCCCGACCCGTCTCATCAGTAACGACGCTCTATCATACAATGACTCACATACAAATTCCTTCTTTATATAATTGTTATATTATTTTAGTCCTTTGCCAAATTACAGGTATAAAACTCAAAGCCTCTTAAATTTATGCACAAAATTTAGACTAGAAACGAGAATAGGTTTGTGATGGTTATTTGTGTGGCCCAAAAGAGTTACGAGTGAAGCGAGTGTAGCAAGTATCGGCCGATATCGGTCTAGCTATTGACATAGTTATAGTAGTTTATGATCATTAATCGGAACAAATTCAGTTATGACTCATCAACGTTGAAAATAAACACAGAAACATAGGCTTACGGAATAATTTTGCCGAATTATGAGGAAATTTTTATAAAGGTCACTAAATCGAAACATTTGACGACTAATTTGTTACACACAACAATATTTAATATACATATTAACTATAAATATGTAAATATATCGATGTTTTTCGAAGAAAATAAAAATGTAAATATTTAAAACCTCGCGTCAACGATAGAATCGACGCGGCGCCTATGCGAGCGCTGGAAGTTCGCCTATGACTGTTTAAGATACAAGGACGAAACTAGATGAAACGTTGCAAGCACCCTGTCAAAACATCGGCACTATTGTACACTAGAGCCATCTAGTTTGAAAATTTCAAACTAGGTGTTTTGTTTGATTTTAAATTCTGCATCTTTAAAACATTATATTCTAGCAAAAAACTGTATATAACATTTTTTATAGGGCTTAAAAAGAGCTGTTATTTAAAATATAATTTTTTGAAATCGGGTTATAAATATGTGAGATATGCTAAAAAAACCTTTTACTGCTTTAAACGCCAATATCTCGAAAACAATGCGTTTTAGGAAAACGTTTTTTATAACATTTTTTGACCAATTTAAAATTATCTTTTATATAAGTGCTAAATTAACCAAATACAATAATAATTGCCTTAATTATAAAAATAGGAGTTTTAGCCTATTTTTACCCGTTTACCCCCAAAATCTAATCAGTTCTTCGGAATACGATAAGAAACAATATGCAAAAAACCGCAAGTCGATATCTCATGTAGAAATGGAGTTAGAGAGTTTACACCCAGACAGACAGATAGACAGACAGACAGACAGACAGACAGACAGACAGACAGACAGACAGACGGACGCAAAATTTTTTTTTACTGATTTCGACTCAGAATGGTCTAAAACGTTATTAATTACGCTATTGTTCTGTGTGGTAAAATCCGATATTTTAAAATTTATTCAAAATAAGATTAAATGATCCAATCACGTATTTAATAAGGTTAGTTCAAAAATAAAAGAGTACACCAAACTTTGGTATTTTATTATTATAGATGGTGTCTTTTAACTTTGGACTAGGTAAAAAGTATTTTCAATTACCTAATTAGAAAGTTTTAACAAGTTTTAAAAGTAATTTCAAGAGCTTTAAAAAGATATTTTTCATTTAACCAAAGTCGAGGCCTGACTTCATTCAACCATTCATTAATAATAAAAAGCAAAATATATTCATATACTTCGACTTTTGGACGTACTTTTCCGACTGAAATGATTTTTGTTGCAGTTATTAACTCTTTGGAGTTTTAGAGCTAGAAAAGTTTTATAACAACATTCAGTAGGGATATAATGTGGGGTATATTCAAACAAATCCACTTTTAAGTTGTCAAACTTGCGCATGTGCCGTAAGTAATACAAAAGAAATGTCTGTACTATTAAAACAACAACAAACTAGATGAAACGTTGCAAGCACCCTGTCAAAACATCGGCACTATTGTACACTAGAGCCATCTAGTTTGCAAATTTCAAACTAGGTGTTTTGTTTGATTTTAAATTCTGTATCTTTAAAACATTATATTCTAGCAAAAAACTGTATATAACATTTTTTATAGGACTTAAAAAGAAGTTTTATTTAAAATATAATTTTTTGAAATCGGGTTAGGAATATGTGAGATATGCTAAAAAAACCTTTTACTGCTTTAAACGCCAATATCTCGAAAACAATGCGTTTTAGGAAAACGTTGTTTACAACATTTTTTGACCAATTTAAAATTTAACTTTTATATAAGTGCTAAATTAACCAAATACGATAATAATTGCCTTAATTATAAACAAAAAACGCTAAAAATAGGAGTTTTACCCTATTTATCCACAGCCCTTTCAAAAGTTTAAACGTTTTTTTTACAGACCTGTGTTTAGAGACCTATTAAATATGGCCGTAAATAAAAACTATTTCAAGGCGTAAAAATATTTCAGACAAAATATGTCTAAGGCTAGTGTAAAAAATATACTTTTATCAGCGAAGCTTTGCAAATATTTCCAAAACCTTTTTTTTTCTGACAGTTTGAAACTAAGCAACTTGAAATTAGATAAAATTTCATTTGCAAATGTTCACATTTACTACATTTCAAATTATTAAAAATTAAAAAAAAAATGTGTAAAGAGGAAACATATTTCTACAAATGTCCTACACAAAATTAAATAACTTTTGTAGTGATAATTTTAAAACTTTAATTTTCAAATGACAGGTCGATTTCTGTTTTATGGCTTTTGCACAAGGAAATAGAGTGGAGGAAATAAGAATGCTGCCTGGGCCCCTATTCTTGACTTTCGGGGAGAAGAACGACTGATAAAACGAGTCTGAGGTTGTGATCGTACTCTATTCCTTTCAACACTATGCGTCATATTTTAAACGTTGTTCTATCAGTGGTTCTACTACCTGCAAGTCAAGAATACGTACCCTGACCGATTGGCAAAAATGGATGGCAACCATTATTATTCCTGCGATATGGCAAGAATTGGCAAATTTGTATGACGGTCATTGTAAAATTGTTAATAAAGTATAAAATTATCAGTGATACTAGGTATCGGTGGTTTTTACATAAATTTTACTAATATTAATCCCAATGACGAAAATGCAACGACTGCTTTAGCAGGAGTTGCATTTTCCAAACATTGGGATTAATATGAGTAAAATTTGAAAAAAAAAAACACCGGTACCTAACCTAGTATCACGAATTTATATTTAGGGAGAGAATATAATTTATATTTAATACACATACCTCTTAATTATAACGTATTAATCCACAAATAAATTATATTTTATAAATTAAAAAGCAAACAATAAGCACGATTTTAGATTAGAGAAAAGAGGGGTAAACAAACCATCGTAAGGTATTTTTACTTATCAGTACAGCATACTACATACATATATAAATAGTATTCTCTTTAAAAAAACTAACTAATACTGGTTGTAAACAAACACCATACACTATAAAAAAAATAGAATCATAGGTAATGTGTTGCCATGCAGATACAAGTAAAATTTCCGAGATTTTACATGTAATATTACAATTTAATATGAATATTACCCATAATTTATATGTAATATTCATATAAAATCGTAAAATTACACGTAAAATCTCATAACTTTTACTTGTATCTACACTCATTACCTATGATTCTGCATGTAAATTTACATATTTATTTTTAACAGTGTGCTCTGTAAAATTTACTAGATTTGACATGTAATTTTACATGTAATGGGTAAAAATGGCTGCCACCATAATATAAATTGTTATTTTTTTTTTCGGAATCCTGTTTCTAATTCATTGCATTCGCCAAAATTGTAACTAATTTAATTATTTAAAAATTTGGCGAAGGCTCTCACCCTTACAGGTCGATTTTTATTTTTTATTTTACATTTTTTAACAAAAAATTTAATTATTAATTCCGTTTCCTCTAACCTTGTGTTTTTAAATTTAACATTATTAATATTTAGCAAAAAAAAAAGTGTAATCTAATATATTTTCCCAAATTTTACATTACATTACATTTTTGTTTAACCTCGTACTATTCTACTTAATTAAGCATCCTATAAGTCCATGACTTGTGTGGGCTAGTAGTAGAAGGAACCACCGGCTTTAATTGAATTTCGAATTATAGGGAGTGTCCGCTTCACTTACGCCTTCGCCAAATTTCAATTATTAATTAACTGAAAAAGGCAAATCGGCGCCGGTGAGAATCGAACTCAAGCTATTTGGGTAGTAAACTCGTCAAGTACGACGCGGTAGTCCACTACACCAATCCTCCCATAAATTATTCTTGTCTTTGAAAGAAAACCATTGAAAGACGCTGCAATAATTCTGATTTTAAACGTAACATTCGCATTTGACATAAACGGGTTTGTGGAAATCTACGAGCGAAAAGAAAATGGAAAAGTCGGCCATAAAATCAAAATATAGGCTGACCAATGTGGGAAAACAGTCTTAAATTCTGTTTGTGGCAATAATATATATCCGTTCTTGAATGTAATGAAATTGGAATCGTTTCAATATTACATTTGAACGTATTACCGAATGCTTTGAGCTAAGAAAATTAAATGTCTTTTTATTTGTACGTACAAAAAAAAAAATATCCAAACCCTAATCATCTTTGTGGGACATATAATGAAAAAATAAATGAATTTTCCCTTCAAACGGTGTCTCGCACTTTAATTTTAATGCTCTGTGAGCTTAGATTTTCAAATTCAAAAATCTAGATACATACATTTATGCGAGATTAAAGGTGACTCCTAATATTAAATTGGAACAGCTGTACAGGCTATTTGTACGTTCGACGTATACAAAGCTAAGTATACGTCCTGTATTCTTTTTGGCTAATTTTTATGGTTTTTAAAGTTTTTAAGGTATATTTTTCGTCAGAATTGTATTCTTCTGCTATAAGCGAAAGATTAAGGTTATGTTATATTTTATAGAAGTTTAAAAAAATGTCTTTAAGACAGTAATACTGCTTTTTCATACGACCTAGTGTTCACGAAATAAAGAAAAAATGCATGTTTACTATATATTCTCGTTGGGATATTTTTGTATCGCACGAGTACATAGTGCATATTTGAATGAAATGACAACTATGCACATTCATTTATCTAAACGAATACACATAGCTTTTATTTTGTTTTTGGGCGAGTTTTTGGGGGGATTACTTTGAAAACCAGTAGGGATCTTCCCATCATAGAACTTTTTTTGGTAAAGAATACTTTTTTGCTCAGTTTTAAAATTTTATTGATGCTTTTTTTTTGTTACCCATTTAATATGTCATCTTCGAAGGGCCGTAGCTCCATTAGGGCTCATTTCCGGATCAATCTTTACAGAAACTTTTTTTCGTATTTTTTGCTTTAGTATCACCTCTTAAATTTTGGCACGGCAGTTACTGATCACCCTGTATATTCATATTTATTTAAATAAATATGGATTAATATAATTCTATGTAGTACATAGTATGTACATCATATAATATATTATAATTAACCCCTTTTCATAAACATACGGCCTGTAAATTTCATGCTTAAGTTTAAATTACATGAAGTTTAGTTGCAGGGATTTGTTATAACATGAACATATGACATACTTCTATTTATGTGCCAAAATTAACTATTAAATCCTTTCATAAACATAGAAAAAAATAGTGCTACCAACAAAAAAAAACTTTCTCCTGTAGGCTTAGGTTTATTAAAACTAAAAACAAAAAAAAATCAAAAAAAAAACACAGTTTTTTTGAAAAACGAAAAAAATAATTAAGAATAGTTTTATCCCAATTTGCCGAGCCTAGAACTTTGGATAACACAGGTTTACAAAAAAAAAAGTCAGGACTATTTGACCGGACCATGGTATTCCTAGGTATTTTGGCGCCCTGAATCAGATCCCGGGGTCAGTTTTGCCCCATCACGTCAGGAAAACGAGATTTCAAGGTCATTTGGAGGTCAAAATGGTGGTTTTTGGGAGCGGCCGCGGGACAATATCTCAACGTTCAGAAAGTATTCAAGACCTACACAGTTACCCGTGAAGTTAACAGGTCGCTTGAGATATTGTCCCGGGGCCGCTTCCAAAAAATCACCATTTTGACCTCAAATGACCTTGAAATCTCGTTTTCCTGATGTGATGGGGCAAAACTGACCCCGGGATCTGATTAAGGGCGCCAAAATACCTAGGAATACCATAGTCCGGTCAAATACTCCTGACTTTTTTTTGTAAACCTGTGTAATCAACCTATGATCCAAATTTGAAATCTTTATCTCGAAGCCTTGTCACTTTTCCGAACAGACAGACAAATCAACAGATAGACAAACAGACATACAGACCGACAGACGAAAGTGTTTTTTTTTTATATAAAACGTCAAGAAAAAAAAGCAAAAAAAATAAAATTATTTTACTAACTTTTCTTGGGGAAAATAATAGTTATTTATGGTACTAGTGGGTAAAGTAAGATATTGCCCATGGCTTGGCTGACGCCTCGCAGGTTAATTTTCGAGAGGGCAATATCGGTTTACCCATGAGTGCCATACAAGGTTTTATCCAATAAATAGCTTAGAAATTCATAGTTTTATTAAAAATTTTAATGACATTTACAAGAAAATAATTTGACAAGTGACAGTTGAGTGGGTAAAATAAATATTTATCCACTCAATAAAGTAAAAGCCACGTGGGGGTTATTATTGAGTTTATCTATTTAAAATAAAGCTGGTAATTGTCTTATTATCTGTATGTATTGGATAAAATATTCATTTTAATAAAAGGTTAAATGGCTCCATCATATTTACTCCAAAAACAATAATAATAATAATAAAATAAAATAAAAGTCCAAAAATATAACAAATATTGCTACAACTTCACCGCACTTACTTTCTCGCGAAAATATTTCAAATAATAAGTTTTAAGGTTTTAATTATACTAGGCAACACTGTTTCTTTCCCTGATTGGAGTCATATGTTTTTTTTTAACTAATTTTGGGTCGCTGAGACCGAATCTGGCCTCAGAATATTTCTATTACCTAAGTTTTTGAGGAAAATTAAAGAAAAGTGGTAAAAAAACATTATTTTAGCTCTCTTTTGTTCTAAAATCAGGGGAGATAAAAATAATCTAAGGACAAATTTGGATTCGCCAACACAATATTAGATAAAATACCCAACAGAATATGAAAACTTTAAATTCATAGGTAGAATGTTTGTTTTAGAGATTTAAAAAAAAAACGTCATTATTTCCTGGACTTTACTTATATCTCAAAATTGTGAGGTGCTGGAATCAGATTCGGATTATAAAAAAGTTGTGATTTGTTGCCTAGTGTTAGTTCTTGTTTTTATAAAGGCAGCAATAAAAGGAAAATGAAATATCTTATTATAAATTTTCTCAAAACTAGGATAACTTGCCCCATGTGCCCCTATAAAAATTCTAATTTTTAAAAAGCCAAAAAATCAAAGCAATTCGCTATTACACTTCAGCATAGATATTCTACAATATACCTGCACCAAAAAAAGAAAAATTCCGAACTAGTTTAATAAAAACTTTTGCAACAAAAGCTTAATTTAGCTAAAATTTGAGCAAAAATTAATTGAAAATATGTGAGCGTTGCAAAGCCGGCAGCTTCCTAGTCTCGCTGTAATGAAAGTTTACCACTGCGAAAGGCTTGTCGTACTCTTCACAACGAACAAGCCAGAACAGTACAACAGAATAGTACACTGCCATGCTAAGTCAAGTTGTCATATCTGCAAAAATTCACTTTTTGAGATAAGCACACCATTGTATTGCTTTACACTAGCCCCATGTGCATACTAAAAAGAAATATCCCAAATCCTAAAAATAAGCCTAAGATGTTTGTCCTATGTGGAAAATTTTCAATGTTTTCTAAATAAAATTGTCCACACTAGTCTTTACTATACTAATAAGTCTAGGACTAACTTTAGAGATCTTAGTAATTTAATTGGACTTTTTAGATCAATTTGTCCTAACTTGCTCATAGGACAAATGCATTTAGTATGACAATTTATTTTTCTGACAAAAAAATATATTTTTTTCAAAGGGAATCACGTATTTTTTATTAAAAAAAAACAGAATACAACGCCACATTTATTTAAACATGTTCTCAAAAAGTGCAAACAAAAACAATAAAACTGGCCATATCTCAAAACATCTAATTTGCAGATAAGACAACTTGTCTTAGCAGGATAATACAAAAAAGTCCTATGTTGTTTAGATTGGTAGGATAGGGAACGTTCAAGTATTACGTAACGCAAATTTTGATCCGTTTGGAACCTCCCCTTCCCTGTAACTCTATTTTCCTATACCATTAACATGGGCGTAACACTCCAAAATGACCCCCCCTAGGAGCGTTACGTAATACTTGAACGTTCCCATAGTGAAAAATGAAAGTTTTCGTCAACCCATCCCCTGTGCTTCATCCGCCATCTTGGAAAAACTGATCAAAATTGGCCGTTTATTCAGTTTTTTAGCTATAACATTTCAGTGCATTTCAGCGCAAATTTTGTGGAAGACAAAAGCGACGGAGCTAGCTATGAACGCCCAAAAACAGCTAAAATCACGTACTTAGCAAAATTTAGCAGTTTTTTTCGACTTTACATAGAAATAACTTCGTAACAGTTCTTTATAAAATACCGGCACTATAGTGACAACTAAATATCTTAGTGACAACAACATTGTTGTAAAATTAAACACTATAAAGTTGTTTAGTATATATGGTACGAATAAATTAATTTTATGGTATACGATACAACATTTATATCTACAATTTTAATAGTATATTTAATATAAGGTTATAATGTTTTAGAATAATAGTAAAAATTGGGGATTTTTTTTTCAAATAAAAAAAAATCCTGAATATAGTATCCACTGTGAACAGTATGCATTGGAATGCGAAGCATTGCATATCTTCACGGCTTGTTTTTCTACCTAGTTTTATTTGTTTTCAGGCGATCTCCCAGACTTCTAAGACTAGATAGTATCCAGCAGATACTCTGTTTCTATTTAAGTGTTTTATTTATTTAATTGGCTGCAGTTAGATAGCGTCCTTTGCTATAAAAAGCCATTTGTTTTAAAAATAAAATGTATTAAAAGCGACAATGCCTTTAGACAAAAGTCCGAAGTAATTTTAATTTTGATAAATATCCAGTTTTAAGTTAAGACGACTTTACAAAATAGGTGCAGTGAAATAAGTGTAGAACTTTAAATTTTTATACTATACCGAGTACTACAATATAGGTACAGTTGCGGATACAGGAATATACCGGGTGTCCTACCAGATTCTGACAAGATTTATCCCCGTTATGAAAATATATAAATTTTTGCAAAAAATAGCGTTAAATGGGAGCCAAAGAAGATTTTATTAACGTATCTAAAACCGCCCCTTGCTTACCCACCCCCTTGAAACCACCCCCAGATTCATTTTTCATAGCATTTTATGAAAAATATAGCTTGTGATCTGATGGGGTTGAACTTTGGAGCCCCTTAAAAAAAAAGATATCAATTATGGTGTTACATAAAGAGTACCTTTTTTATGTATTTTTAATCAAAGATTAATATTTTATTGAGAAAATGTTAAAAAATTTAGAGATAAAAAAGTTTGAGGCAAAAAGGTGACCTTAAAATTTCGTAACTTATTTCTGGTTAACCCTGTATAGGCAATTTAAGGGCTCAACAACTTTTGCCTCAAGTTGGTCGATTCTCTCGTTGTCTCTCCTCGAAGATAGAAAGCAATAAGTTGGATTACGTTTGCTTTTAATAGTTCCCTTTAATTACAATGAGTTTGTAAATCCACCATGTATGTTGTTATATCAAACTTTAAAATTGAAGCAGAAATACTAACTCTCGCTAAAACCACAACGTTTAATGTTGTATGGATACAGATAACAATGTCCAAAACTAGTTTTTTAGTCAAAAGATTTAAATATCTTTTAGAAAAAAATATGACTAACTATAGGTCGATTTTTTACGATACAATATTTTTTCCCATGAGTATAAAATAATAATAAATGAAACAAAAGGTATTACACTGTGCTAGTCATAAAATCTGACTGACTAGAGACTGGCTATTTCTGATAGTATGGTGCCCTGAGTCCAATGGTAACGCCGCGGCGGCTTTATTCCATTACGTCTAATTTTTAAGATATCGATTTGGCACTTTGCTTGTTAGACCCCTTGAAACTATACATTGAAAACTTCATTCAAATGGTGTGAAAATCTGTATTATTTTTATTTTTTTTTGTGCGAGAAAACCAAAATTAACATTCTTATTGATATAAAACCAAGTTGATACACTTCTCGTATAAAATTTTGTAAAGAACGGCAAAAAATCGCCAAAAATGTGGATTTTTTCATTCGAATGGAACAAATGTTCACGAAAATTACCCCCGCCCCTCAGGGGGTGGAGCTAGAATTTTTTTATTATCGGATTCACTTTCAGCAACCTTAAAAACCCCAATATAACAATTTTCACGAAAACTATTAGAAAAAAATTGTTATCAGGTAGAAAATATTTGTTATCAGGTTCAGATTCGTTGACCCCGAAAACCCTTATTTACCAATTTTGAGGAAAATATTAAAACCTGATAGTATCAGAAATGGTCAGTCTCCAGTAAGTCGGATAAAAAAAGTTTCAAATTCGAGCACAGTGTTATGATCAATATATAAAAGTCCAAACGAAACTTTTTTTATCCGACTTACTGGAGACTGAACATTTCTATATATAGCAATAATAATTTTTTATCTCCTAGTAGGAGTAAATTTTATAAACAATTGATTTCTGTCACTTTAGATGTTTCAGTTCTTTGTGCCATTTTTACTAATTAAACCCAAGAAAATAACTTTAAATAACTTTTTATTTATTTAATATAATTATATTTATTACCAATTAATACAATCAATAATTAGCTTAATATTATGAAAATTTTTAAAAAAAAAGCAATTTTTAAATGTCAGTTCAAAGTATTTATTTGAGCAAATGTCATTGATCAAGGCTACTTAATTTTTATGAAAATTTCAATAAATATTTCTGTTAATAATTTATTTTATTATTTAAATAAAAATAGTTAAATAGTGCAAGTGGTAAAGAAACTAATATATAAACTACGGTAGAGAAGACTATTATAGCCTGGTCTGGATTTAATACGCTTGGCTATAAAAAATGTCTTCTCTACCTTGGTATATAATTACATTTATTCAAAAACATAGGTCTATAATACATTGTGCATTTAGTATATTAGAGTATATGAATAAATAATTTCATTACGTATGTATTAGACAAGCACTTGCTTATTGCATGCATACACGCGTTTAAGTTATTATTCATTCCGATAGATGTCAGTATCATCATGACACAAAGCAATGGCGATTTCTTCCGTTAGATTAGACAGGGACAAAAGTTCTACCCAAAAAGGATATAGGACATACATACACTCCCACTTCCACCCAACCAAACAAATTCTGTATTTGTTCTTTGTTGAACAAATACAATATTTACTTGGCCGGGCGAAAAGTGTAACTATATTATTTTTATTAAAGAAATTACTGGCGCCATCTAAATTTTAGTAGAATTATCTTATTCTACAGATTCACATTATCTATGTTTGTTCGTGCCGCTCAGTGCTACACTTTCCGGCCAACCAAATAAATACTGTATTTGTTGTATGAAAAACAAATACAGTATTTATGGCTGGAAAGTGTAGCACAAATGAGATAGAGATAGGGTAGACGTCTTTTGTTTCATAATTCTAGTTGTAGAGAGCTCCATTGTTAAAAACAAAAATACCATTTGGTTAAAATCCAATTCTTTTTATTCTTGTATTAATTTTTTTATCTTTAGGACATCTACCAAATTTCATTGCTGTAGCTCATAGGATTCCAGACATATTTTAGACCGACTCTTAGGAGGAGCGTAGCTCCATTAGACCTCATTTCTGGACTAACCTTTATAGAATTTTTTTGTCATATTTTTGGGTGTAGAACCACCCCTTAAATTTTTTTTATAAAAACCTGGTTTAATCGAAGTTTTATCCCAACAGATTCAAGCAAAATTGCTTATCAAAAAGCCCTCATTTTCCAATACAAAAACACTTATTCAATTAAATAAGTTAAAACTTAGAACTATTATCAATTATCTAACTGGTCATGGTACTTTCAACAATCTTCTTTATAAAATGAAAATTGTCCAAAGCAAACGCTGTACATTCTGCGACTATGATAAAGAAACTGCATCCCACATTTTGGGACAATGTCCTGTCTTCTCACAAAAAAGACTGCGATTTTTAGGTTCACCATCAGTGCAACCTAGCGATTTAGTCGAACTTTCATTGGGGCAGATCATCGCCTTTTTAGATGCCTGCCCCCATGGAATATCATCCTAATCAAATGATGTGTCATCTAGATGACTGCGGCATGCACAATGGATCTCAGTTCTGAGTGCCGTGGCTATTACTTGGTAATAACCACACCGCTTCTGATGATGATGATGATGACCCCTTAAATTTAGTACATTTATTTGTAAAACACCCTGTGTAGTCCAGTCACTCTACTTTCTGAAACAATATTAATTGGAAAAAATAGCACGAGCGACATTTGCCGAGTTGGTACAAAACAGAGAACGGTTGAATAAAATTGATGTGGTTACATCCAATATAAGTACGGAAAACGGACACAATAGCTGTGCGATATATCACCGGGAAAGTATTTGTACCACTTCCGAAAATAAATTAGGTATATCGTGAATTTGGAGTTATTTTTTTCTGGCTACGTCTTAGAATAATGAACCTGTGGTTGACCCTACAATTCGTTTAAAAATTCCAGAAAAAATGCTCCTTTATACACGCAGAAAAATAACGTTAAGTGTTGCTAAAATCTATATCATTCATTAGCAAACAATCTAACATTACTATCCATCAATTTTGCATACCCCTGGAAGTAGAATTCATATCTCTTGCACCACCCTGTACCACAACTTTTACTCATCAAAATAATAAGTGGTGACTGGCGTCCTAATAGGTGGTGACCATTTTTATTTTATTATTTTCTCCCATCTGTATTTTATATATGTTTTAAAGTATATTCAAATTATGCTAGTTGCAAAAACGTCAGGTGTTACGCCCATCTTAATGGTTTAGGAAAATAGAGTTACAGGGGGGGTGGGGGTCCAAAATGATCTAAATTTGCGTTACGTAATACTTGAACGTTCCCTATTGTGTATAACTATGAAGATATGTTAATATGAATGTAATAAATGTAATGTATATATATATTATAACTAGGCAAGTTAAAAACAGATTTTTTTGGTTGCTCATTGCACACAGCTTCTAGCACCCAAGGGAACCGGATCCGGAGCTTAGCAATTTGGAAATAGCTTTATTTGAATGTACTGTAAGACATATATAAAATACAGCCAGAATAAAGTAATTAACTAAAAATGCTCTCTGACAATAAAAGCGATGATTGATACCAAGTTCATCGGAGAGTAGAAAGAGATAACAAATTTTACTTTGGAGTGTATACAAAATGGATGTATGATTGTAGTGATGTGGTTTTTTACTATTAAATATTTTTCTACTAATGTAGTGATGTCGAATTCTATCACTAATTTAGTGATAGTATATATAATTCGGTTATAGCCGAGCAGTTAATTTTAACTTTTATTTTAACTTACTCAGTTAGGTTGGCCATACAATCTTCTATCGTATTTAAAGTATACCCGAGCGGAGAATATACTTAACCACTTATCACTTTATTCGGGAGCGGGTATTCTAGGAGACGGCGCTTTGGAAACAGATAAAACGATTTCTTCTTAACTTAAGAATAATATATTAAATAAATGTGAATAAATTCTCCAAGAACATGAAAGATCAATTCTTACTTCTAAGTCCTATTTCTATGCAAAGCCCTTAAATTCTAATTTCCATTATATATTAGTTTTCCATTAAATACTTCTAACTTAAAACATTCTATGTTTGAAATCCCAACTATTCGCAATCATTTTCAAATCCCAATTTATTTTCCACATTTTTCTTAGTGTATATTAAAACTGGTTCGTATAAGTCATTTAAATTATTTTACAAAATATTTTTCAAAGTTAATTAATATTCGTCAAAATTTCTATCAGTGTTCATACTATCAATATTTATAAGTGTCCAAAATTATTTTTATGTCTGATAAAACGAGTCTCAAAATGTTTCTAAGTTTAAAAACTATTTTTAATTCAAGAATAAATCTCAAAATTAATTCTCACAGAAACTACATTTTCACTTTTGAAACGGGCGTGGAGATAGTCTAACTAAAACTGGATTAAAATGAATCTTTTCATGAGTTTATATAGCTAATAAGAAGGTCACTAGTTAAATTTATTTGACAATGCTATTAGCGCAAAATATCTACAAAGATACCGCGCATATTTAATTACCCCGACAAAAGAGTTTCAGTATCATCAATTTGCAAACTAATTGCTATTTCTGACATCTGAAACGATCATTTTAACCATAAATTCAATTTTGTATAAACAATTTGGACTACTAGACAACTTTTAAGTTATACCGACAAGAATTACCGAGGAGGGGTCCGATCAAATGTAGGACACACCGAACTCTTCCGAAACCGAATCTCGTGAAGCCAGATTGTATCATAGCGCAATATTAAAGAAATATTATTTTAAAATTTTAACAACATATAAAATATTCAGATCATAACATGATCTGTATAGAATACTGTCTACCTAAAGCACAATTTTCTTTACTTTGACAATATTTTAAATTGTACCTAAAGGACATGTTTTTTGTTTTATTTTTTCATTCGCTGTAAACATGTACTGTTTCGTTAAAAGCAGTATTTTTTACTACCATAATAAAAAACAATATTTTACACACAGCCTAGGGATCCGTGAAATATTAAAATCGTGAATAGTTAAAGTTGTTTAGGTCGGAGTTGCTGGACGCCAGTGTAATTCAAGGGAGAGCTATCGTACTAACACATCTCCCTAGTGTCGGTATAGAGGCCATAGCCAGCCGCTTGAAATGTGGCGACTTGCCGCACTACAATCAATAGCCACGGCCGTCATTATAATGTGACACAGTGACGGCTAAATAAATAGTTACACATGACTGTGATGTACAGCACTCGGCGAATTTCCAGTACTCAGATAGGCGCCGCGTCGACTCCCGCGTTGACCCGAGGTTTTAAATATTTACATTTTTATTTTTTTTTAATGATTCCGTTTAAACGAGTAAGGTGGGAAAAAAGAAACAATATGCAAAAACCGCAAGTCGATATCTCATGTAGAAATGGAGAGAGAGTTTACACCCAGACAGACAGACAGACACAGCCACACAGACGGACGCAAAAATTTGTTTTACTGATTTCGACTCAGAATGGCCTAAAACGTCGAGAAATGTGAAAAAACGTGGTCAAAGATTTTGACTTTTCGGCAAAGATTTCAAAACATCGGCACTCTTAGTAGCACTAAGTGCTGATGTAATTGACTATTTCTATTTCTAATAGTGTGAAATCAAGGTATTAGTCTTTTGAGATTTGTTAGTAAAATAAGTAAGTTCTTTTTATGAGGATTCAAGTCACGTGGATGTATCACTTTAGATGTTTTCGGAGCAAAAGTTAGATTCAATCCTTTGACTGCAAACTAAAGCTTGTAGAGTATAACCAAAAGAAAATTTCCCTGCGTAAATCATCCTAAAAGACCGCAAAAAGACTCCAGTAAAAGTTATATTTATTTTTGCAATAGCTTTTGTAGTTTCTTACTTTTCAAACACAGAATGTATCCATTCTAGCTCTAGATACGATATGAATATTCCGTATCAAGTGTTAGAATGAGCACATGTAGTGCCATCTCTTGTTTATAAAAGTAAAGAAAACTGTAGCAAAATTAGCAAAAATATATATATTTTACCATGAAACATTGAATAATTTAATGCAATTTAAAGTCTTAAGTTAAAATTACATAAAGTTTATTAGCTTTTTAATATTTGACCAGTTTTTTATCAATTTAGTTCAAAAAATTAAAACTGCTCCATCTATTATTAAATATTTAAACCAATCTGACATAACCTTCAATGTTTGCATTATAGTTTGTAAATATTTGCTAAAATTAAATAAAAATCTTTTTTAAGTACTGATTTGATAATATTATTAAATAACATTAATTGCTTTATTTAAAAATATGTCTTTTGTTGCATTTATAATGTTGAGTCACAAAAAACATTGTTTTTAACCTTGTCCGCAGTTTAAAGCCATACGGTGTTTCAATTTGCAGTCGAAGAAAAAGTATAGTCTACAACACGTATGGAATAGTTATTCCACGCTCGCGGGACCGTCATACGAGCCGGCAGGCGAGACGAGAACTTTCCGCTCGCGCGGAATATTGTCTATTCCATACTAGTTATAAAATATACTATTCTGTCTGCAAGTAGGATTTTTCTCGCCCTGCTAGGTACATTCTGCATTTGTAGCAGGAGCAGCACAAATTGGCTTATGCATACATAACTCAAAAACTCATTTGTTGTCTGCAGCCGCAATATGCTAATACATTACTAATACATAAATGGACGGATTCTGCTTAAATTTTTAAAATGCTTCTCAAACTTTACTATTCCTTGAATTTTCTGAGAAATATGAAGGTATTTTATTTGTTTTTCCCTATGCAATTGATGGCTGGAATTGCAGGCATTTTCCTATTATATTTATACTATTCTTCCACACACACAGAAAACCTTTTTTGCAATTATTACCAAAAATTTGGAATCTCTACAATTTTTTTTCCATGATGGAAAAAAAAAATAAAATATGTATGTGTGAATGAGAGACCCGGTAAAAATGCAATTTTTGGCATTTGTAATCCTTTTTTTGATTCGAAGATTTGTAACATTATTATATTTAGGATTGGCCCCCGACTGCGACGGTAACTATAAAATTTTATTTAACATTATTCTTATTTGATACTTTTTAGTTTATCAGTCGGGTGTTTTTTTTTTAATTAAATCTGTTATTTCAAACTTTTTAAACATATTTTTTTGTTAAATAAAAGGCTTTATTTTAGGCTCATGAATACAGCTAATATAGTCCAAACGTGTAAAAATTCAGCTATAACTATAACTATTTTTCATGAACCAAGAAGTATCTTTTGATACCTTATTCATAAAAATTAAAAAAATATATATTTTTTTCTCTTTATAAATCCCTGATGATAGCAGCCCAAATAAGCGAAACATGGACTTTTATAAGACCTATGTCACCCGTGAACGGGTATCAAAACAAATAGCTTGACACGTCAGTTGTCAAATTCGATAGTCGAAACGTGGGCAAATACATCTATAACTATAATAACTACTATTACTCATGGGACCAAGACGTATCGTTTTATATGTCATTCATAAAAATCGGTTGATTTTTTTTATTTTTTCTCTTTATAAATCCCTGATGATGACAGCCCAAATGGGCGAAACATGGACTTTTATATAGCCTATGTCACCCGCGACATTAAGACGAATCGTTTGAGACCTTAATTGTCAAGTTCGGTCCAGGCGTTTAGGCTGTAGAGTGGTAGATACATACACACATACATAGACTGTTAAACACATTACCCTTCTTTCTTGGTCAGTCGAGTAAAAAGAAAATTGGACGAGCTGGACTGACCCATGTTTCAGCAAAACCTGTCCGAAACTACTTTAGAATTTAGAATTTTTAGTTATTGTACACTTCTAATATGATTTTTTTGCGTGCACTAATATATAATATATTTATTTATTTTTATTTATTGTTTATATATCTTTGGGACCATTATATGGTATATACTTGGTATATACTATGAATATGATCCAAACGACAAATACAATAATATAAAGGAGAGACTATTTTATTTTTAGATACAATCATTTGGGACTTGAATGTATCTTTATTTTATCTAAAAATATGATGATTTAGAATAATTTAAAATTATATTTACAAAATATAGAAAGTGTTTCCAAAAACAGCCTCAAAATTTAAAACACATCCATCTACAGGGTGATCAGTAACTGCCATGCCAAAATTTAAGAGGCAATTTTTACATTCAAAAATATGAAAAAAGGTTTCTATAAAGGTTGGTCCGCAAATGATCCCTAAGGGAGCTACGGCCCTTTAAAATTGTAATAAAAATAAGCTTTTTAAATAATAACTCTGGTACCCTTTAAGCTAGATCGACGAGCTTTTGCATGTACACTAGTATTAATAAGAGCAATAAGTTTATGTTAATTTATTTTTTTGAATTTATCCAGAGTCGTCCCTAAACGGAAAAATGTATTAGGCTTAACATATTTTTGCACCATATTTTTTTACGTGTACTTTTTTTGGATTTTTTGTAAAAAATGTGGATTTTTTGAGTAAAAATACATAAAAAATGTGATATAGTGTAACACTGTAGGAGCAACCGTTTTCAAAAAAATAATCAATTAAGACGGATTAACATTTTGTGCCACCAAAAACGTCATTACTCCTTTAATATTAAATTTAGTAGACCAGGGTCGATAATTTTGAAAATGGTAAAAAGTGAAAAAAAATTATAGTAAGATGAAACTCGTTAAAAAAGGACGAGAATATAACAAAAATAAAAGGAAAAATAATTTACGGGCGATCTGAGGTCGGGAAGTGGAAGGGGGTGAGTTTTTAAGGGTAAAAAACAGTGTATCTCGATTTCCGGCAAAACTACAAGTCCTATGGAAAAAAATTAAATGACAAAGTTGTAGGTAATAAAGAGACCTACAACTTTTATAATTACACTTTTTTCACATAACCTCAAAATTTATGTGAAAAATTCAAATAATCAAGTTTTTGGTTTGGACTTTTTATCTTATGCAAAAAAAATTTTTTTTTCACGAAATTTGGTGAAAACTTACCTTTTTATGTCCTAAAGACACTGTAATTTTTTTGATTTGAAATATTTATTTTTTCACCTTATTTCGACTTAATATCGAAAAAACACCCTAATTTTCAATCGAAAATTCTCGCGTCAAAATATCAGCTTTTTAAAAAAAGTCGGGGAGTTTTTTGTTCGTTGAAATCTCTTCTTTCTGATAATGTAAAAAAATATACACATTACTATGGTAAATGTTCTCAGAAAATGCAAAGAAAAGAAAAAAACTCGAATCCGAAAATTTTTTTTTAATCACTATGTACAATTTTGAGCTATTTAGTAAAATTTACACTTTAATTACTTATTATTATTAAATAGAATCTTACGTTTTTCAAGTAATTAAAGTGTAAATTTTACTAAATAGCTCAAAATTGTACATAGTGATTAAAAAAAAAAAAATCGGATTCGAGTTTTTTTTCTTTTCTTTGCATTTTCTGAGAACATTTACCATAGTAATGTGTATATTTTTTTACATTATCAGAAAGAAGAGATTTCAACGAACAAAAAACTCCCCGACTTTTTTTAAAAAGCTGATATTTTGACGCGAGAATTTTCGATTGAAAATTAGGGTCTTTTTTCGATATTAAGTCAAAATAAGGTGAAAAAATAAATATTTCAAATCAAAAAAATTAAAGTGTCTTTAGGACATAAAAAGGTAAGTTTTTACCAAATTACGTGAAAAAAAAAATTTTTTGCATAAGATAAAAAGTCCAAACCAAAAACTTGATTATTTGAATTTTTCACATAAATTTTGAGGTTATGTGAAAAAAGTGTAATTACAAAAGTTGTAGGTCTCTTTATTACCTACAACTTTGTCATTTAATTTTTTTCCATAGGACTTGTAGTTTTGCCGGAAATCGAGATACACCGTTTTTTACCCTTAAAAACTCACCCCCTTCCACTTCCCGACCTCAGATCGCCCGTAAATTATTTTTCCTTTCATTTTTGTTATATTCTCGTCCTTTTTTAACGGGTTTCATCCTACTATTATTTTTTTTGGTTTCAAAAATTATCGACCCTGGTCTATAGGTGTTTTGGCGAGGAATACTTTTTTGCTCTATTTTAAATGAGAATCACCCTGCAGCATTAAAATTTGGTTGATGCTCTTTTTTGTTCCCCATTCAATACGTCATCTTCGAAGGGCCGTAGCTCTCTTAGTGCTCATTTCCAGACCAACCTTTATAGAAACCTTTTTCATATTTTTGGATGTAAAATCACCTCTTAAATTTTGGCATGGCAGTTACTGATCCCACTGTATATCAATCATTTATTAGATTAATAGGTTTAATCGATTCATAAACCGGGTTCACGGCTAGTACAGTATAAAGCCATTATATTCTTTAATTATCCAAATGCATTTTCCATGTTATAGATTGAAAAAATTTAAATAAATGTATAATTTTTATCCAGGTGCACTCCGAACTGATCAAAATTTTAAATTAATTATTATTTTATTAACAAGCATGATAACATTTAAAACAATGTCAAATTTTAATTATAATTCATATTATCATGACTAAATTTAATAAATATTTTAAATTTAAATATAATAATTTTATAATATGATAAAATATGATATACCGGCTGAATCAATTAAGGATAATCACTTTAATTTAGTTACTTCAAAAGTACAGTTATTTTAATAAAAAATACTGCTGCTCATAAAATTATACTTTCCCTTTTAGGCCTAGGTTCATTAAAAATCAAAAACGAAAAAAATTAAAAAAATATAAAAAAATTTGTTTTTTTTTTCAAACAAATTTTTTTTAAGTTTCTTTTTTCGTAAAATGAATAATAAATTGAAAAAAAAAATGTTCTCGAAAAAAATTGCTTTTACCCCATTTTATCCCGTTACCAAAATCCGATTTTTACAGTCCCAGCCTGGAATTTGGATAATCAACCTATGGTCCAAATTTGAAGTCTTTAGCCCGAAGCGTTCTTGAGTTAAAAAAAAACCTATTTTAGTTATTTCAAAATATTACGTTAATCTTCACAACGTTTAGCACCAAAATTTTAACGAAAATCGCATCAAAATGTTGATGTTAAATGGCGCTTAGACCCCATACTCGTTGCGTAGATTATCTTAATATTTTAAAATAACTAAAATAGGTTTATATAGAAAAAAAATGTGACATATAAACTTTTATCAGGCTTAGATTTTGCAGGCTTATTTTGATACTCAAAATGAAAAATTCAGATATCAAGGCTTTTAAATTTTATAAAATTACAAAGTTTTTAGGGCCTTAAAAATACCACAGGGTTCTTTATATAAATTTTTACTCTAAGGGCGTTCTAAGCACGACAAATAGAAAAGATTATGCAAAAATTTTTTTGGACCACGCTATTTTGCACCCGTTTTTTCCTTAGCTGGTGCAACAACAACAACGACGATATTTACACCCTTATGAAAGTCATCCTCTTTACATAATACCGTATTATTGACGATACAAACTGATAATTAATTTAAAGCCCCTGTGTTTGTGCAACGCCTAAGGTTGATCCGCACTCAAATTCAGTTAAGATAGCTTTGATCACTGCTCGTTACTGGGGCCCAATTTACCCTAGTCTGACTCTGTGTGACCACATCGCTTTACCTGGGTGAAACCGGGATGTTCTACTGAAACACAATGTGCTTATCACTCAGAATTATAATCAGGCCCGCATAGCACAAAATAGTTCTAAGAATATTCTTAAAATAAATATTGGGAATGTTCTATGATTCTAAGAATATGCTAGGTTTTACGGAGAACATTCTTGGAAGGTTTTAAGACATTCAATGGTTACTGGCATTAGCGATGAGTAAAATGTTAGAAAGCTGTGTGCGTTTTACTGGCTACCGAGCTGTTGTACGTAGCAATCACATGGGCTTGTCGCGCATAACTCTAACAGAGGCGTGGCTTCAAACGAAGAGTATTTTCTTTTCAAACTGTTCGGCACTTTATAATCGCACTGTATGTAATTAAAATAATTAATTTTTAAAACCATAAGCTCAACTATGAAAATGTTAAGTAGGGAAAGCCTTTGAATCAATATTGGCGATGCGTCTGTTGATTTATAGCATTACACGCTGGCCGCCATCAGACGGACCTGTGTACAACACAAGTAATTGCCCAAATTTTAAACAAACGTTTGTCATCCATGTGTGACCTGTCAATGTTCAAACTAAATTTATTGTTTACAATTGGTTTGAATTACAATATACATATCTATTACCATTATTATTACTATTACCGCATCCACTAAATAAGTTATTTGCATATTATGCATGAAACATGATTGGTATTTTGGGATATAATGGGTATATAGTGTATTGTTTTACTAAGAGGAAGAGTGAAGCTTTTTTTACTAGACTGTAGAATTTACGGACGACGCGAAGCGGAGTCCGGAAACTACTTATTTTTTTAACTACAACTATAAGCAAAAAAACACCATGCACCATGGTGCCTGGTTATAATTATAATTATTATAGCGATTTTCTCAATGTTGGTGTAATTAGGTACCTATCCTTGTACAAACTAAATATATTACCTAAAATTATCTTGAAATTGAGTCTACAGATCTATTATTGTTTTCAATGAAAACATAATAGATCAGTAAGCCATGTTCAAAACATCGTATTTATGTTTATAATATTTGTTTATACATCACCTAATCATAAACAATTGAAAACATAGAGAAACTTCAAAGTATGACGTTTTAATGCAAAACTATCAAAAACGATTTTTTATCCAAAACATACAGATAATGACAATTACCAGCTTTATTTTAAATAGATAAACTCAATAATAACCCCCGCGTGGCTTTTACTTTATTGAGTTTATAATTATTTATTTTACCCACTCAACTGTCACTTGTCAAATTATTTTCTTGTAAATGTCATTAAAATTTTTAATAAAAATATAAATTCCTAAGCTATTTATTGGATAAAACCTTGTATGGCACTCATGGGTAAACCGATATTGCCCTCTCTAAAATTAACCTGCTTGGCTGACGCCTCGCAGGTTAATTTTCTCCTGGGCAATATCTTACTTTACCCACTAGTACCATAAATAACTTTTTTTTTTCAGCAAAATTAAGTGTTGTCGGGTAACGTAAACTACCCACTTAAAAACTGACCTAAAGAAGTACATATTTAACTTTTGCACGAAACAAGCGCTTTTATTATTTAAAAAACAAATAATTTCCATTTTTATTTTTATTTTAATCCTTGTTCTGCATGCTTAAATATTTTATGTACCTAACTTTTCCTTATAGTAAATTAAGACTTTAAAATGAAATTATAAATTTATTAATATAATAACTGTTCATTATCCATATTTTTATAGTGTTAAATTGCATTCTGTACACGACTTGATAGGTGGGTACCCATGTAATAATAACTTATATTGATTATTTTTTAAAATAGTTTAAAATTTATGTGCATGATCGTTTGGGTTTTAATACAAGAAAATGTTACTTGCATGTTATGCTATTATTATATAAAACAAGCCCTGTAAACATAGAATGCTTTAAAGTTTATAGAATACTATTCTTTATTTTTTGTTTAAGTATTAGAATAGTATATAAAATAACTAGTATGGAATAGACAATATTCCGCGCGAGCGGAAAGTTTGTCATACGAGCCGGCAGGCGAATATGACGGTCCCGCGAGCGCGGAATGACTATTCCATACGTGTTGTAGACTATACTTTTTCTTCGACTGCAAATATGAAACACTGTATGGCTTTAAACTGCTGACAAGGTTAAAAACAATGTTTTTTGTGACTCGACATTGTAAATGCAACAAAACACATATTTTTAAATAACGCAATTAATGTTATTTAATAATTTTATCAAATACGTACTTAAAAATTATTTTTATTTAATTTTAGCACATATTTAGAAATTATAATGCAAAAAGTGAAGGTTATGTCAGATTGTTGTGACAGATATGAGGTTTAAATATTTAACAATAGATGGAGCAGTTTTAATTTTTTGAACTAAATTGATAAAAAACTGGTCAAATATTAACAAAAACTAATAAACTTTATGTAATTTTAACGCAAAACTTTAAATTGCAATAAATTATTCAATATTTCATAGTAAAATAAATATATTTTTGCTAATTTTGCTACAGTTTTCTTTATTTTTATAAACAAGAGATAGCACTACATGTGCTCATTCTAACACTTGATACGGAATATTCATACCGTATCTAGAGCTAGAATGAATTCATTCTGTGTTTGAAAAGTGTGTGTATTTGCTTACATTCTAAAGCAGTCGTAGAAAAAAAATATTTTTGAAAAAAAAGGAAAGGAAACTTATAGTTAAAATAGCAACGCTTTATTTCTATAGCTACGTTTTACTATGGAATAATCCTATAAATTCACTGCCCAGTAAAAGAGCTTTCCCATTTATCATCTGAGGGGGTAGAGTTAGATTTTTCTTATTATCAGATTCACTTTTAGCGACCTCGAAAACCCCAATACACAAATTTTCACGAAAATTACCCCTCGCCTCTCAGGGGTGGAGTTAAGATTTTTTTTTATTCAGATTCACTTTCAGCAACCTCAAAAACCCCAATATACCAATTTTCATGAAAACTACCCCCCACCCCTCAGGGGTTGGATTTAGATTTTTTTATTATCAGATTCACTTTCAGCAACCTAAAAAACCCCAATATACCAGTTTTTACGAAAACAACCCCCACCCCTCAGGGGGTGAAATTAGAAAAAAAATATTATCAGATTCATATTTTTCGACCCCAAAAACCCCTATATACCAATTTTGACGAAAATATTGAAAATATTTAAAAATATTTACCCCCTCACCCCTATGGGGGTGGTTAAAAATTTTTTATTATTAGATTCAACTTCAGCAACCTTTTTGTAAAAAAAATATATTTTCTCATTTTCCCCCCTTTCCACACCCCAGTGTTCACCAAAAATAATCCCGAGCAAGAACTTTTGGTAACATACCTGTGTGCCAAATTTCAAGTCTCTAGCTTAAAGCGTTCTTAAGTTATCCTGCTTGCAAGATTTTCCGGACAGAACGATCGACCGACCGATCGACAATTTTTTTTTGCTTGAAATTGAAAATTTTCAAAATGGGAAAGCAAAATAATTTTATTTTTGAAATGTTTATTCAAAAAATATGGCTGGCTATGTTTTAATAGGTTATATCTGAGGCAAGTTAACTTATATTTATCATTTTAAAAATTGATATATTTGAAAATGAAAAATCTAAGGAACATCATATTAGAAACTAGCCATCAATATTTTCTTTAGAAATGTTCCGTGATATTATAATTAAAAAATACATCCTTAAATGGTACCCATTTGCACTTTCGACGTGTTTCGACAAAAAATGCAAACCCGTCACTATCATCCACGTAAAGTATAACTCCTCTTTTGACTCCTTTTCTGCTGAAAAAACTCACTTCGCTGTTTTTGAGCGTATAAAGGTTTCTTATCATGCCCGATTCAGGGAAATCCATGATTTCATCGAAGCGATAGAGATAGACTTTGTAGAGGTTGTCATTTTCCGATTTTCCTACTATTGCACCTGCGTGAAACTGGCCTTTATAATTTGCAAAAACACTTCGTGTACATGTTGTTCTATAAAAACAGAAAAAAATACTGCTGCCAACAAAATAATACTTTCCCCTATTATAGGGGAATATAATAGACCTAGGTCCAAAGAAAAAATATTTTTTTCAAAAAAAGTTCATTTTTTCGTAGAAACAAATTGAAAAAAAAAATATTTTTGAAAAAAATTGTTCTCACCCCATTTTACCCTCTTACCCCAATCCGATTTTTACCAAAAACAATCTCAGCCTAGAACTTTGGATAATCAACCTATGGTCCAAATTTGAAGTCTTTAGCCCGAAGCGTTCTTGAATTATCGTGGTAACAAATTTCCCGGACACAGACCGACAGACCGATCGACCGACAGACAGAATTTTTTTTACGGAAAAAGTCCAAAATGATCAAAATTTGCGTTACGTAATACTTGAACGTTCCCTAATAGCAAAAATTGTAAAAAAAAGATTTGGTCTCAGAACCTTTTTTTTTTTTCAGTTACCAAATAAGAGTACTTTATTTTCTGTTTGTAGTAATATAAAAAATGTATGGATTATTTATAAACTATGCGGTTTAAAATATTAAAAAAGTAGTTCTAGAAATGCTGAGTTTGTTTTTGTAAAATTGGAAGTAGAAAAGCTTCGGTCATATAATTTATAAACACGGTCTTTTCTGGATTATATTCTAGCCTTAAAGTTTGAATATGGTATTAAATCCCTTTTAAGCTTATTTTCGTCTTCAAATGCTCAAAACGCTCTATTTTATACATTGAATTTGTTGACTAATTTACTTACGTTGCATATTTTTTTTCTGTGTCGTAATCTCTTAGTAAAAACATTTTTTTTTGTAATTTTTAAATTTTTCTTGTTTCTAACTTGGTATTTTAAGGATATTTTTTGGAGACATTATTAGGTTTTTGATGAAAAAATGATAAGTTATTTTATGAAAAACATGATTGACAAAAATTGTGACTTCACTGTGACATTGACAGGTTGTTTCAGTTTAAAGTCATTTACATATTTTTTTTGTTTACTCTTTACATCATTATTTAGGAAAAAGTTGGAAGTTTTACCCGACTACAGCAAAGCGAATGGATGTTTATGTTATTAACGTGTTTGTTTGTTCCCTTTTAGAGCCTAAACTGCTAAAAAGCCGATTATAACGAACAAGTTGCCTAAAGATTCGTCTTGATCATACGAGTAACACAGGCTTTGTGCACTCAAAATTGTAAACAAATATGGCTTCTACGTCGACAACTTTGTTTTGGAAGGAATAACACTAGCACTCTTATTTGGCGCTCTAGTCATGTAGTAGTTACCACAGACTGCAACTGTTGCTCCATCTTTTAACATTCGCTTGTTATAGACGATTCGTCATCTTACCCAATTCGCCATCTTAGGGTCCCTTCCCCTATTTCAATTAATTAACCATCTATAAACATAAATTAAATAATAGTATTTGTTGTAAATCCATTCTACCCAGACAAATCAAACTTTTTTTAAAACACTAAATTGCTTATTACGCTAGAATCACAAAATGTTTGCTGTTAATAGTGTATTACGCACCGAGTACGCGAACCTAGTTTTTGCTGCACGAGAGTGCTTTTTTTTTCGAGGCGCAGCCCAGTAAAAAAACCACTCGATGTGCACTGAAATGGTTTGCGTCGAGGTGTGTATACTATCTTAAAATTAGTTTGTCAATTTGAGGTTATGTGTCTGATGTTTACTAATTTTCTGACAGCAGATATGTAAAATCAGCTGATTATTTCCAACCGTTGTCATAGGCAACGGGTGGAAAATAGGCACTAACTACTAACTAGATCGTATGAAAAAATAATTAAAAATGACAACAACGCATGGTAAGGTGGGTTTTCGAGTTCGAGAGCGTAATTGGTCTTTTAAATAATGGTGGCAAGCAACACTTTTATATTTTAAACTAGAATATAATACAAATGGGTAACTATACCGGAAATTCAATAAAACCTGCAGTGACTCATACCTCTGCTGCTTTCGTATAAGGGGTCCGCCTTTGCGATGCTTCGACGAAGTTACGCGAGTCGCACCCGAAGTGATATGATCTTCGCCTTTCACCACACATTCGCAACTAAGTCACTGCAGGTTTTATTGAATTTCCAGTTTAGCAAGATAATGTTATTGGTATTTTTTGCATTCACCCTTTCGTTGTAGGTTTATTTCCGTGTGGGACTTGAATATTAATTATAAGATCAAAGAGTAGTAAAATGTTTAGTATAGGTTGATTGATTAGTATAGGTTGATTGTATTAAAACATGAATGTAACATTATAAACTATAAATCTGTGTTCTGTAAGCGAGCTATATCTCGTCTTAAAAACTGTTTTATAGAGAATTTAATACGATTTATATGAAATACATAAAATAAAATAAGTTAGTATTGTATTTTATTGTACTCTTCATACAATATGACTAGAAGAGTATTATTTTAAATAACGTTCAAGTATTACGTAACGCAAATTGTACCAGAATTCATACACTTCATACCACGGTTTCCGCGTTATTTAAGGCTGTAGAGATTTAATATTTTGGCTAACCCCCCTAACACACCCCCTATTTGGAGGGGGGGTAGCCAAAACATGAAATCTCTACAGCCTTTAATAGCGCAAGAAACGGTGTATGAAGTATATGAATTTTGGCACAATTTGCGTTACGTAATACTTGAACGTTACCTAAGATTATAAGGTAGTTTTAAACATTTCAAAATAGTGTAATTTAATCTAAATGTTTTTTTTGCCGAATTTTAAATAACTTTTAAATATGTTCGTCCTTTATAATCTGTGTTATAAATAATGACTCATTATATTAAACTACTAACAATTGAACTAAATCTAATTTTTTTTTTTTAGAAGAAATCCATTTAATAAAGGGAAAAACCTTATAGTTTTGAAAACAATTGATCTTTATAATAATAAATATTATGATACGTTAATCGGAATTTTTTTTCAGCTTTTTTCGATATTTTTAAAAGTTTAACCCCCCATAACTTTATTGTTTTTGGGGGATTACTTTTAAAAACAATAGGGATCTTCCCCTTGATGTTTCCTGAAAATTTCTAGTCAGTTGGATTATTTGTTCTTGAGTTATCGTGTCTACAAAAATCGAGAAATCGGACAGACAGACGGACGGAAAGACGGACGGAAAGATGGACAAAAAAAACTTATTTTTTCATGAAATAAATTTGTATCCAAGAATTTTTTGTCAATGACGTTTTTTGACGATTTTGGAAATTTCGAAATTACCGTTTAATACTATTCTAGCTCTAGTATATAAAGAGCCATTTAAAAAGTATACTATGAAATGCCAAGCATTACATACCTTCACGGCTTTTTTAACGTACACTTTTATATAGATATTAAATACTTGATTAACACATCGTCTTATTTAAGTACATATATTAAAGTTTATATAAAAGTAAAGTTAGTAAATTTGTTTAGTAAATATATAATATAAGAGTAATATGGCTTTTATCTTTGAATTATTAAATGTATAGTGCAATATATAATAATAACGTATAAATAAACCTATGAATATGTGTATTTTGAGACATGTAGATTTACGCAATTTTTTTTAGTGTACCTATAAATTAAAACAAGCGATTTTGGAAAATTTGAAACTACCGTATAATACTATTCTAGCGCAGGCGGTGTGAACAGTATAATAACAGAACACAAAATAAATAAAAAAAAGCTTAATGAAACTTTAACGAATATAACTTCCTGGTTAAAAAAGTAAAAAAAAAAGTTTAATTTTTCTTGTTAAAGCTGTCGTGCGAATTTCACTTATTATTCTCTTTACTGCCCTTTAAGTAGAAGAGTATTATAAGATTCAAAAAAGACTTTATATTATCCACTATGAACAGTAGAGAAAAGGCGGGGAATACCGCGCAGCGGGTAATTCCTTGCGTTTAAATATCTAAAATATTAAAAGTTATTTTTAAAAACAAACTGGTTGCGCCATATTGCAATAAAACTATAAACTAACTTTTTGATTTTTGGGGAATAGGGCTTTGGATCTGACTAAAATTGTTATCTAATTTTGCTGTGACGTTTCGACGATGGAGTTTCGTTGTTTTCGAACCTTTATTGGAACCAATAAAGGTTTGGACTTTTCCCCAAAAATCAAAAAGTTAAATTATACAAATCGGGCAAAAACTTTTAATTTAAAACTATAATTAACCGTCTGCCGTTTAGTTAAGATTGCAACCTGCGCTGGATTATAGTTATATTTTTTCGAAATCAGCGTGCTGGATCTGATTTAATCGCTCTTTAAAATAAACTGTAAACTTTTTGGTTAATTTTTAGATTATATTTGTCTTTTTGTATACAGATTGGTGTCTGTGTTTTAATTGAAATCATATTTTTATTTGGTGCTTAAAGTGCCAAGATGATGAATTAGATTATATTCCTCCCCCCTCCCCTTTCCCCTATATTATCAAATTTAAAGCAATATGTATCTTCAGGGTTTGTTTTCACCTTGTATTTAGTTCCCGATTAAAACCGTTTGAAATTTAAGTTAAATTACTTGAGATGATTAAAAGTTTGTGTGGCAGCACAAATCTTAATTATAATAAAGTAGTAAGCCATGGCTGGAGGTAGAATAATCTGTTTGGCAAAGCCGCATTATCCGCACAAATGTTTACTTATTAGATGGTTTGGCTTATACTTTGTACAAACACACAGAATTGCCAAATGTTTTCAAACGACCGCGATCCGCGGGCCCTGATAAAAATGTTTAATATACTAAATATATAAATACATTTATGCACGCTAGATGTACTAAAAATCAACACTACATGGTGTTTATTGAAACTTGCTGAGATGGGCGGACAAATATAATTCAGTCACTAGGTAATGTCATAAATATACACTGGAAAAGTAGATCTCTTTGAGGCAAAAGAATTTAAGGTAGGTGAGCCAATTATTGCCAATGTTCCTAATATGGCCAATCCCTCTTAAACTAGTTAGTTGCTTCTCTGTGTCATATATGGCACTTCCAGAATATCTGTTATTTTGAAAAGATTCCTGTAAAAATGATGTATCTGTATCCAGTTGGTAAAGGAGTACATAAAAACCCAGTTTGTATCTCGTGCTCTTCTACTATAAAAACTTGTAAAATTGTGCTGTCTCAATCTGGTTGGCATCGATTGGCAAAAACGTAATGAGGTAGGCACAAATATGCACTTTCTTGCACCATATTGTGTTTTACTCAATAAAGAAGGAAAAATGTAATTTTTTGAGATTGTTGTATAAGTAGGTATGTTCCTAATATGCCATGCGAAGTAGTTCACAACAAAAAAAAAATAAAAAACAAGAAACAAGAAAAAAAGTAACGAAGAATTCAGAGAGTTCTAAATCTTGGTTCTGCTTTTTATTCGAAGAGAATCGCCTGGCCGACATGAGATTATAATCGATAGTACGCGAGGGTTACTAAAAACGACAAATTGTTATTTAAGTGCACAAATTGTGTCTAAAAACAGCTGAAATTGTTATTGTGCCACAATATTTTCCTATTAGTTTGTTAATTCTTTGTAAGTTTGTCCTTTACTATTATTGCCAGTACCCTTTGGGACATGAGTTCCTAATATTGTCAGTATGTATTTTTTTTTTAAGAAATAATTTATTTTTTTGAAGCTCCTGCAGTTAGTTTATTTTTTACCCATTAGAATAAAGATATGTTTATGTTTGATGTAGTAAAGCTTCAGGTGATAAATTTGAATGCTCTAAAAAATAAAATCTCAACATGGCAATAATTGGTTCACCCACCTTATTTCTTTGTTATTTTCAATCATTTTTGCTTGGCTCGTCCCTGTGCATTTGGCATCATTTCAAAGTAATTTCATGGGCATTTTAGAGTCATTATTTATACTCATTAAAGATGAGTAAAGGTAACATAGGTTTTATTTGATATTATGCTTTCATTAATTAGAACTGATTACAAAATCGCGTATTTGCAAATCATGAGCATTTCAGTATAATTTATGTACATCCATCAGTAAAGTCACATTTGGTTCGCGATTGGGAAACATTAGAGTCAAATTCACAGCTATTCGGACTGACGTCATTACAAAACACCGAAATACTGTCTTTTTTGGCATTTCATCCATTTTATCACAGTAATTTTCTGTTGTGGATGATTCGTAATAGAAAATTACCATGTCAACATCAAATTTAGTAGTTTTGTGCAACATTAGATGGCGCCACAAATTTGTACGCTCTCGATACAGATATATTTTAATACGATAAGTGTTTTTAATATTTTCAACAATCGGCGCGAAAGCTACCATACCAATATATGCTACTGATAATCGCAAAAAAGCGTGAAATAGCAGTTATATGTGAATTTGGTTTGGACATTTCTCATTGATTGTGAAAATTTTATAGTAGAGCAGTGCAATTTAAATAGATTGCCGTCTAAATGGCACTTAACTTTATATGCATTAGTATTTATTTTTATCAAGGTACCTGCTTCTGTTGTACTTAAACATACAAAATATGAACATGTCTCTATTATTTGAAATATTGCCCACATCAAAGATTTCCAGTAATTGTGCAAATATTTAAAGTAAATAAATCAATTCGATTTTAAAATCAATATAAATATTAGACTTGCAATCATACTCGAAGCACTGTTTCATATAGAGATGCGGGTTGGCATATTTGCTCAAGCTCACACAAACACAGTTATACGGCTTAGAGTCACTCTATTCAGCGGCGTCAGCCTTCGTAGAGTATGCCACAACAACAAAACAGCTGAAAGCTACGTACAAAAATCCATAGACCGCAATCCGCCGTCCAAAACATGTTTTTATTCGCTTGTGTTCCAAAGTGTTATTTTTCGGTTAGAAATTTTAAGTTAAAAGTGACACTTTTGTTAAGAGTTTGTCTTTTTTTTACTTTGGTGGGCTGAGGCCCCCCAAAGTACCTTTGCAGTCCCTTATGGAAAATTGTCAGATAACTGACAGAACCAAATTAAAAACAATTTTACTTATTATATTTACCTTTTTTTGTTAAAAATATGTTTACAAGCGAATAAAAAAATAGCGTTTCTCGGTCGCATGCGGAGATTGTGAATCGAGGCGTAAGCCAAGATTCACAACAGCGTAAGACCGAGATATATTTCTCTTGGATCATAATATTTTATAAAATTTTTACCTCTATCCAAATGGAAATTTAAAAAACTTTTTACCGCGTAGGTTTCGAGCAAATCCCTTTTTTTATTAAAAAAAGTAAACTTTTTCGGATTCATCTGATGATAAATTTAAATAGTGGGATTACTTAAATGCTATTTTTTTGAAAATCAGTTACGATTTCAGGGGGCACCGAGCAAAATAGTTGGGGCGTCTTGGTTTTAATTATATGCTTTTCGTTATTGTTTATAACTTGGCCATTTTTTAAGAGGTATTCATTAACTTTTTATCTTTTCCTAAGCTTTAGACTTCTACAGTTATAACGCAATGCTCAAAATCCAGTTGGACTAAGGCGGGGCTTCCAAGGGCGATAACAACTCGAAAAGCAAGTTATCGACCTTAGTCTGACACTGGATTTTAAGCATTGCATTATAACGTAGAACTCTTAAGCTTAGGAAAAGACAAAAAGTTAATGAATCTCTCTTAAAAAAATGCACAAGTTATAAGCGATAATGAAACGCATAAAATTAAAATCAATGGGCCCCCACTATTTTGCTCTGGGCCCAAAAAAATGGCATTTACGTAATTCTCACAGCCTAGCCCACGATTTAAATTTTTCCTCAGATTAACCCGAAAAAGTTTACTTTTTTGGGCTCGCATAACCCATCTCTAATAAAAACCAGGATTTACTCGAAATCTACGCAGTGAAAACTTGTTTAAATTGAAAATTCAGTTTCAGCCCACAAAAAAAATACTTAAGGCACGATATGTTTAGTCCTTGGAGAAGACAAAAAAATTGTTGTAGACCAGTGTTATTTTTGACGTGGGTATATTCTTACGATGTCGCTAAATAGAGTGACTCTTATACGGCTACACAATCAGGGCACTTTATCAGGAAATAAAAAAAACGCTACATTTGCCTTAACTTTGAAACAAAATACATAATTGTGAAAAAAAAGTTTTACGGAATGACCCAATAAAAGAGAAAATATTGTAAGGACAGAAATTTTTAATTTTAAACAAAATTATAAAAATATTAATTTATTATACGATGATTGGAAAATAGATTGATGGAATAATAGAAAATATTGTGTTTACAAATTCTCTAACTCTAATTTCCACTAATTGGTTAAATAATTATTATTAGGGAATTATAATTCCCTAATCCATCAAGTAATTCCCCGATTTTGTTATACATGAATGTAAATTTACAGCTAGATATGCGCTTTTTATTAATTCCCCTGTAACTACATTGTTCAAAAAAATAGATATGTGGAAAAAATAGAAAAGGAAAAAGACAAAGAATAGTATATATGGAATAGCAATATTCCGCGTGAGCGAAAAGTTTGTCATAGGAGCCGGCAGGCGAGTATGACGGTCCGGCGAGTGCGGAATGACTATTCCATACGTGTTGTAGACTATACTTTTTCTTCGACTGCAAATATGAAACACTGTATGGCTTTAAACTGCGGACAAGGTTAAAAACAATGTTTTTTGTGACTCGACATTATAAATGCAACAAAACACATATTTTTAAATAAAGCAGTTAATGTTATTTAATAATGATATCAAATCAGTACTTAAAAAAGATTTTCGTTTAATTTTAGCACATATTTACAAATTATAATGCAAAAATTGAAGGTTATGTCAGATTGTTGTGACAGATATCAGGTTTAAATATTTAACAATAGATAGAGCAGTTTTAATTTTTTGAACAAAATTTATAAAAAACTGGTCAAATATTAAGAAAAACTAATAAACTTTATGTAATTTTAACGCAAAACTTTAAATTGCATTAAATTATTCAATATTTCATGGTAAAATATTTATATTTTTGCTAATTTTGCTACAGTTTTCTTTACTTTTATAAAAAAGAGATGGCACTACATGTGCTCATTCTAACACTTGATACGGAATATTCATACCGTATCTAGAGCTAGAATGGATTCATTCTGTATTTGAAAAGTGTGTGTACTTGCTTACATTCTAAAACAGTCGTAGGAAAAAATAATATGAGGAAGATGAAGGAGAAGAGAAAGAAGAAAAGGAGAAGCAGAAAAATGATAATGAAAAACTGTTAAAACATGCCTGTAACACTATCGCTTTATACATTTTTCATTTCCTAAATTCTAGATTAAAATATTTATAAAATTTAAATTTTTAAATCAATAAAGTGTACTTTGTATACCGGGAACTAGTAAAACTTAAGGAAATATTTTTAACTAATTGGTCAATTTTCTATTTGAGGTTGTTAGCGGTGAAACTTTTCTGAAGTTTTTTTCTCTGTTGCATTTAAAAGTCCAAATTATTTCTTAACCGACTACAAGTCATTAATTTAAATTACCCCACTTCAATAAAAATTCGCAATTTGCAGTGTTTACCAAAAAAAGAAAGTTTTTAATAACTGCTTAAATAGTAAGAAGCTTAACTTTTTCCAATATTACACACATAAAAAATAAGATTTGTTAGTTATTCGCATGCCAGTAACTAAAAGAACGTAAGGACAGAAATTTTTAATTTTAAACAAAATTATAAAAATATTAATTTATTATTCCATCAATCTATTTTTGCGAGTAAAGTCTAAAAACGTTTTCTTAATCAGCGTGCAGAGTTGACTCTTGGTACTGAAGAGGGCCAGCAGCCCGAAACTGTCAGTCTACCAATATCACTCTGTACGATGATTAGAAAATAGATTGATGGAATAATAAACTAAAAGAACGTGTTTTTCAGATTCCTATTTTCAAGGCGAGATACGAGGTTCACAAAAAGGTACACATAACTTTTCAAAAACCTGCAATAAAGTATACACACTGTAAAAAGTAAACTGAATATTCAGTTACAAATGGATAGGAAAATGGTATATTATTTACCAAGTGAGAGAAGTTTAACATTATTGACCTGCGTCAAATTGCGGGATGAGCGCGCTAGCGCGAAGCCCGCAAGACGCGGTCTAAAATGTTAAATCTTCACTCACGTGGAAAATATAGTATTTTTTTCACTACCAGTACAATTAATTAGATATTTATTTATTTATTTTACTAAAATTTAATGAAAAAGCTTATAAATTTTAAATATTACGCTGGCCGTTCGCGGCCATTAAAAAAACAAATGAATAACTTGACATTTCTGGCAGAAATTTTCTGTTGATCTGCTAAAATTATTAAGTTAGAAAGTGTTTCCGTGTTAAGTATAATAAAATATATAAAAATGGAAAGTGAAATGCAAAGTGATGATTCTGGTACTCCCCCAAAAATAAGGGGACAGGCGAAAACTGTGAGGGAGAATCTATTGCCTCAAAAATCAATATATGGGGGTTGTACCTCTAGTAATCTATGATCCTTATGGTAATATATGGGTTGTATAATCTATGATTGAATATGATGGACCAATGATTTTCACTTTTCGAAGTGTTTTTTGTAAAACATGTTTTATAGGTACTAATTTAGTTAATATTTTTTAATTTATCATGCAATAAATAAATTTGGTGCCTAAAGACACTAGTAAATAGCAATGTGATTTAATAATTAAGTGAAACGTCATATGCCAAAACAGCTGAATAAAAATTCATTATTAACCATGGTGCAATTTCATTATTTTTAGAACCCCTGACGTCATAGGTAGAGAAATAATATTTCTATCAATGGAAAGAACAGTAATAAAGATGTGCTTTTAGGCTGGTAGTGAAAAAAGTTATTATCCTATACAATTGTACTTTAATTTTTGTTAAAAACACGCAACATTTCATGTCTGTCCTTAAATATTAAAGTACGTGACTTCAGAACTATAGTGTTTTTTACAAAAATTAAAGTATTTAAATTTGTATACACTCTAAAAACATGTCCAGCAATTATTGTAGGCGATTTATTGCCAGCAATTGTTCTAGTAAATTTAAACTGTATTTTTAAATAGCGATTGGAAAAATACCTTAATTTTTAAAGTAAATTTAAAGCGTTAATTTTTATTATTACCGTCGCGTTTTTACAGATTTTTTGCAGTTGTTCTATGTTTTTTAATGTTACTGTGAATTCGATCAAGCACTTTATTTTTCAAGGGATATTAAAACCTAACATGTGGTTTAACTTCAAATTTACAAATAACATGAAAAATTAAGCTCAAAAAGTGAGGTTTTGCAGATTAGACAACTTGTCCTAGCGGGGCAGAATAGTAGTTAAAGTTAATCTTAAATTTTGACTTTGTTGTATTATTTTTATCAGTGTTTGGCGCATCACGTTGTATGTCTTAAAGCTTGCTAGTTTTATTTTGAAAGTCACACTTTTAAAAATGAATACACAAAATGGCATTACCAGAGTAACGACAGAAAAGACACCTTAAGGGAAATTGACAGAAAGGTGAATTTAATCTTGGTCTTGCTCTTGAATTACAAAGCGCTACTTCAATTGTTATCACATCGGCTGTACCAGGCTAAAAGACAAAAGATAGTTGACACAGTTTTATCGAAACTAAATTCAATTACTAATCGATTGGTTTGGATGTAGTTTTATTGAATACAGTATTACGGTACGTGGAGGTGTTGCCACGTTTTTCCAATGTGGGCAAGTTTTTTAACTAAAGAAGAAGAAAAAGAGACGAAAAAGAAGAAGAAGAGAAAGAGACGAAGAAAAAGAGAAATAAACATGAGAAGGAAAAGACAAAGACAAGAAAAAAAAGAGGAAAATGAAGAAGACAACAACCATGAAAATCAATATGAAATGTTGTAATTAAGTTCTTTTTTGTAGTATATATATTATAAAAACAATTGAGACCTAATTTCAGAAGAAAAGGAAGAAGAAGGAGAGGAGAAAAAGAAGGAAGAAAAAGAAGCTTAAAATAAGAAGAAAAGAAGAAAAAGAAGAATAAGAAATAGAAGAAATAAGAAGACGAAAAATATAAAAAATCGATATGAAATCGTCCTTAAAAAATATAATATAGAGAGACATAATAGTTACTTGTTTTTAGCTGGGTACATCCCCCTACCATTTTGCAGTGTGCACACCTCGTTATTGATGATCGTAAGCCCTCTTTGATGTTTACAAAAGAAGTGTACAAAAGAAACTTCTTTCATATACCAAGTATCAGAGCAACTTTTAACAAGTGCTTATATATGTGTACACTGTACATGTGTAAAAGGTCCTAGTGAAAGGATATGTCGGTTTTCTGTTTTAACATACGATTTTTTATTTTATTGATATTGCTTTCCCATTTTGAAAATTTTCAAAATTTCGGTAAGCCTTGTATTCATGCATTTGTGTATTTTTGCGTTTTATGACGTTTTATGTCGATATAAATCAATTTCGACCCAAAAAAAATGGTCGCTCGGTCGATCGGTCTGTCCGGGAAATCTTGTGGGCACGATAACTTAAGAACGTTTTAAGCTAGAGACTTTATATTTGGCATACAGGTATGTTACCAAAAGTTCTCGCTCGGGATGGTTTTTGGTAAACATTGGGGTGCGGCAAGGGGTCATCAAAGTCTAAGAGTGCTGCCGCCAGTGGTGGTTTTGCTAACTAACTTTTTTTACGGCGTACAACAATGAACTCATTTTTTACTGTAAAAAAATAGATCACTTCTAACTAGTGTATTCAGTTATAAAATATGAACATTTTAGTACGCTTGAAGAATAAATGATTTTATTAAAGTTTTTCTTACAGTTTTTGTTATGCTAAGTCCAAAAAATACTTTTCTCCCATCGCATCATTATTGCAAAAAGAAAAACAGTTTCTTTTTAAAGTCAGTTCTTAGATTTCAATTTTTCAGTGTAAAAACCTCTTTTAACATTTCTGTAAAGTTTGTTCCAGACGATACCCATATATTGTATATAATTAAACCTAAATAATCGTACACCATCTTTCTATCGAAGTTTAAGTATTAGGTACACTCCGAAGTTAGAAACAAATTCGTAGAATTCCAAGCTTTGCTTCTAATAAATCAACAGTTAAGTTTGCTTTCGACAGAACTTGCGTTGTTGGGTTTACCGCTCTATAAATTACTAATTTATTCAGGGAATAAAAGTTATCTAGCACATACATTGCTTTCCCTGCTGGCAAGCAAAGCTCTTGTTTGTTACATTCCTCGCAGTTCAGTGCAGAGAAGTTGGTACTATACGATTTCCTACGACCTACAGGACAGGCACTGAATTCAAAAAAGGGGGACTTTAGCTGCAAAAGGTCAAGGAGACTTCCAATTTAGTAGATTTGTACAGTTTGGTATCTTCATTAATATTCCGAGTTTTCGACCTTGAGCGACCGCGGCTCGCGCCGCCATATTGGACAAATTGTACCGAAAACCAGTTTTTCGAGAATATCTTCTCTTCACGGCCACCTAGGTTAAAAATAGCTATTACAAAAAGTATAGAACATAAAATTTTCTGAAACTTTTGTAGGAAATATTTTTTAATTTAATTAATGCTCTATAATTTTTGTAATAGCTATTTTTAACGTAGGGGGTTCTGGAGAGAAGATATTCTCGAAAAACTGGTTTTCGGTACCATTTTTCCAATATGGCGACGCGAGCTGCGGTTGCTCAAGGTCGAAAACTTGGAATAATAATAAGGACGCCAAACTGTACAAATCTACTAAATTAGAAATCTCCTTCGCCTTTTGCAAGTCAGAACCTACCCAGTGTCTGGACTACTAGTTAGTAGTCAGTGCTTATTTTCCACCCGTTGCTAGCATGCTATGGTAGCGGTTGAAAAGAGACAATCAGCTGATCTGCTGTCACAGAATGAGTAAACGTCAAACACAAAACGTTAAAAGGACAAATTTTTCTGACTATTCATAAAGAAATAAACACCCTCGTGCACTCGGTGCGTAATATACCTACAATACTAAAAAATATCTTTGTGTACTACCTGGTTTAGTTTTTTAAAATAAATTCAAAAACCGAAAGGGTCTTGTGGTAAGCCATTTATTATTTTTAACGAATACTAAAGATACTTCTTTATAAAAACAAAATTAAAGTGTCTTTTTATTGGTGTTTAAAATTAAATAATGTTCAGTAACAGTAAAAGTAACAACCTAACTTTACTTCTTTTATATAAATATATTCTTTTAAGTAAAGTTTATTTTATAGTAACTTCTTTCAAAGTTCTTGGTCGGTTTCCGTTTCTTGCATTAAAAGAAATACTTGTTTTGAATTTTTTTTAACTTCTGCCAACTGTTACATAACTACACTAAAAAAATATTTATTTTTTATTTCGAAAAAAACTACAAAAAATACTCTATGGGGAATGGCGCCACCCTGATAATTACTTTAAAATAAACTTGTTAGGTTTAAATTAAACTTTGACCAAATAAAAATAGTACAAATTTTTCTAGCAAAAAAACTTTGAAAGTTGAGGTATTTCCCGACAATTCGGATTAACTACGTATATAAATAAGATGAAAATCATGATAATGGGGGAAGTCCCCCACACCTTAGGATGGCGCTATTTTCCCTACTCACCCCTACATAGTAACTTTTTATCAAAAGTCTATCAGGTGTATTTTTTTATAAACTAGTGAGATTTTATCAGTGTATTTTGAAAGTAAAAAATCCATTTTGACTCAATTTAACAATAAATTAAACACAATTTGGTTGACAATTGTATTCTATTTTTGAATTTCATGACTTTAGTCAGTTTTCTACATATTTTATCGTAAATAAATCTCAATTCGAATTTGATTTATTGATCCAACCCATTTTATAAAGGAAGCCATATAATTTATATAAAACGTTATGACGTTATGACGTTACCTTTGCAGATTTTTTCCACTTAAATACATACAAAGACAAAATACAATTTTTCTATTTATATTTAAAGATGTATTTTATATTGTTTTCAGTCAAAATACATATAAAATATACAACGCAATAAAAATATTAAAAAAAAAAAACTTAAAAACAATTTTTATCTTTCACAATTAGTGGAGAAATCGAAAAAAATATGTCGTCTGTCAGTCTGTCAATCTGTCACGATAAGTTTTAACCACTAGTATGATATAATAATATTAATAATATATATTTAGGTTATACACACAGAAAAATATTATCTTAAATCAAGAATGTGTGATTTGGATATAACGAAAAGAAAATATTTTCTTTTAAAGCAAAATTTTGCTTTAAATATGAAAGGATAAGAGTATGGCATGCTTAAAAGAAGAATATTTTCTCAAATATGAAATGGTATGCTTATAAGAAGAATATATTCTCTTAAAAGAAGAATATATTTTCTTCGTTATATACAAATCAAACATTCTTGATTTAAGAAAATATTTTTCTGTGTGTAGATATTTAAAATTAAATATACAGACATAGAAAAAACGGATTCCTTGAACCAAGGACAGGTGTCTTTGGATATGTTCAAAGCCATATTCTCTTGTTTCAAGGCTGGCATTTTCTTGAACCAAAGTCAATGTCCTTGAATAAAGAGCGCGGATTTTAATTCCAAACCCTGTGCTCTTCATTCAAAAACATTGACTTTGGTTCAAGAAAATTCCAGCCTTGAAACAAGAGAATATGGCTTTAAACATATACAAAGACACGTGTCCTTGGTTCAAGGAATCTGTTTTTTCTATGGATAGTAAAAAATAGAAAATTTGCAATTTTTTCGAAGGCACCGAATCTCTAGGTGTTTGGTACTTTTAACTCTTTCTGTATATATTTTCGAAATTCGTATTAAATTTTTAAGATACATTTACAAATATTAAAATCACTTTGGCCCAGACTCGTCTAAAAGATTAAAACGCGAATCCGGAGATATTCTCTATTTTCTCACATTTATATTCCATAATTTATCATCTCACCCCGTTAAGATTATGACAAAATACGTAAGATGACAAAATTATTAATAATAAATATATTTACATTGCAAGAGTGATTTCTAATGAATCTTTTTATATTAAATCTTCTATATTAATCAAGATTTTTGTCACTTTAGAAAAGGAAAATGGCTGGTGTCAATATTTAAGTAAACGGCAACGATTGCCATATAGATAGATAGACCGAAGACACACTACCACATTCCTCTGATTAAGAAGTGGCCACTGCCTGACCAAGTCCCACCTCAACCGCATAAACTTAGAACCAAGCCCGAGTGCAGTTGTTGAGCCCATTTTAACAAAATTAACATATTTTATGCCCAATTAAGTAAACTTATTGCTAATCCCATTAGCACCACACAAATTCTAAGCAACACCACGCATGAAGTATCCAAGCAGTAGTAGAGTATCTTGACTCCATTGATGTAGTGCTTTAGCTTATTTTGCAATCACTCCCCTTCCAAGAACCCCCAATTAACCCCGTTAACCCTTCCCTAAAGGTACCAACATTAAGAAGAAAAAGAAGACAACTATCGAAGAAACACAGAATTTTACTCACCCCGGATCCCAACGTCACCCATAACCATACCACTGGTCGATATGGTCTGACGGCCAAGGCCAAAAAAAAGGAAAGAAAAAGATTGTCATATAGATCTATAAAAAAAAGTACTACATGTAGTACTTTTTTTTATTGCTCTGTACCAAGTGCCGATGTAAAAATCTCTTTATAGATGTGCCAGCGTATATAAATTCTCATAAATTTTGTAATAGTTGACTTATTGAATATTGAATATTCTTTAGGAACTTATAAATTTATGATGTTTTGCTAAAAACGTATACATGTTTAAGGAAATTTATTTATGTACAGGTGGATTTAATATTCTATATAACAGTTTATCGATTTTAAATGTTCGAGTTTTCTTATATAAACTATAAAGCCATTCAATAACTTATTCATAGACAAATATAAAATTGGCTTTAACATTTAATACCTTACTTACTCTTTACATAATTAGTAAAAGTGGTATACGATGCTTTTGAAATTTCCAAAATCATCAAAAATATACGAGTTTACGACGCGTAGTTGAACTCGCGGCGGACATAATTAAATGTTCACAAACATTTTACGAATTGACTACTATACTAAACTATTATTCGCCGTAATTCTACATAATATTATATAGATTGACACAAGGTAAGTAAGCTAAAATGGGGAGGTAGCAGTGAAAAACGCTGCGAGAGAATCGAATTTAACGTGATTATGTTTTTATTTAGATTTTGTATTCAAGTAATTTTTTCTCGTTTGTTGCTGTATTCTTTCAATAGCTTTAAAACCGTGTGTCAAAAAATATATAATGACTTCTTCATAATTATAATTTTACCAAAAATTTAAATGTCAATGTCAAATGTCAATTAATAGTATATTGCGCACCGAGTACACGAACCTAGTTTTTAGTTTTGCACAGCTGAGTAAAAAAATCACTCGATGACCACTAAAATGGTTTGCGTCGAGGTGCGTATACTATTTTTCCTACAATCTAACACCTAAACCTCAAAAAAACGCAAAAATTATCTTAAAATTAGTAAGTCAATTTAAGGTTATGTGTTTGACGTTTATTAATTTTCTGACAGCAGATATGTAAAATCAGCTGACTGTCATAGGAAACGGGTGGGAAATAGGCACTAACTAGGTCGTAGGAAAAATTATATAACTTGTTAATTTAAAAAAATGTTGTATTTTTATCGTTCATAATACATAATTTTATAAAAATATAAACAAGCATTAATGCATGAATGCAATTATATTTTAATTATTACAAAAAAATATAAAAGCGGCATGTAATTAACACGTGTTGATAAAATAATAAAAACTTTCATGTAATGTAAATAAAATTTGCTCTCTACTCCTGTTGATATGAATTTAAATAAACTTTATAAATAGTAAACTTTGCGAAATTTTAAATATACATACAAAAGTGCTTCATTTTAAAATTTATCTCAAAGTTCTAAAGCAATATCTAATATAAAATGCAAATGAAGTCATTTACACGTACCCTCAATTGCGAAAACCTAGTTTAAAAAAGGCCTTTTTAAATATTTATAAAATCTACCAGCTTATGACCATAACACGGATTTACGCGGCCTTTTGTGCTCATTTTTTCGCCACTGCACAAAAAACGATGCAAAGTTAAATTTATGATTCAGCGCCATTTAAAACTAACGTAAGATAGATAATTAAATTTTTAGAAATATGAAAAGTAGGTACTTGAGTAACTAAAAATAGTATATTGTTTTACTAAGAGGAAAAGTGAAGTTTTTTTTACTAGTCTGTAGAATTTACGGACGACGCGAAGCGGAGTAAAAAAAAGCACTATTTTAGATTTTAAGCTTTCACGGCCATTAAGATATAAAGAACTTTCACTTTCGGGTTTAGACCGTGTTAATGGATTTTCACTTTCCGACGTTTCGTCTCTTACTACTAGAGACATCTTCAGGGATTAGTCTGAAACTAAGTTTCGAATCAACTTGTGTCACTATTTATGACGAGTTGTGGTTATTCACCCGTGACGAGGTTTTTCCTATCAAAGACTTCCATATTGCAGGTAAGTGGTAACCAGTGTCCCGATTGATATTGTTAGGATGCTTGATGATTTCTATCGGTTCCCGTATCTTCCTTGGCATTTTTCTGTTTTCTGTTAATATTTGTTTTGTTTCAGACAAATTGATTTTATGACCTGTTTCATGTACATGTTCGGCTACTGCCGATAAGGAAATTTGTTTCTTTCTTATATTGCGCTCATGCTCTTGAAGTCTTGTAGAAATTTTTCTCTTAGTTTCACCTATGTAAACCGTACCACAGGAGCAGGGTATTTTATATACGCCTTCTGAACTCAGGGGTATTTTGTCTTTTGTTGAAGTCAAACATTGACCTAATTTTTGGTTGGACCGAAATATAGGCTTAATATTTGACTTCTCAAAAGTTTACCTATTTTATCCGCTTACATAGGGAAGTATAACTTGTGTCTGTCTGTCATTGTTACTATTGTCCTGTTGTTTGGGTCTGGGATTTCTGTATTTGTATATGGTCTTATTAATGTCTTTTTTGGTATAACCGTTCATGGTCAAGGCTTTGGTTAGTTTAGAAAAAAAAAATTTCTACAAGACTTCAAGAGCATGAGCGCAATATAAGAAAGAAACAAATTTCCTTATCGGCAGTAGCCGAACATGTACATGAAACAGGTCATAAAATCAATTTGTCTGAAACAAAACAAATATTAACAGAAAACAGAAAAATGCCAAGGAAGATACGGGAATCGATAGAAATCATCAAGCATCCTAACAATATCAATCGGGACACTGGTTACCACTTACCTGCAATATGGAAGTCTTTGATAGGAAAAACCTCGTCACGGGTGAATAACCACAACTCGTCATAAATAGTGACACAAGTTGATTCGAAACTTAGTTTCAGACTAATCCCTGAAGATGTCTCTAGTAGTAAGAGACGAAACGTCGGAAAGTGAAAATCCATTATATATATATATTTTTTTAATATTAATTTTTGAATTTAATTTATTCAGTTATAAAGTATGTTTTTTTTATTAAAATAGGCCAATAAAACCCTTTCGAAATAAACTTGAACCTTCCTTAGCTCATTTTAAATTTTTTTCGTAGGCTAAATCGTACACTTTTCGTGATTTCGATGGTAACTTGTTTAATGTAGCATTTGCAATTGCGGAGAGATTTGTAGGTGTATAAACCATATATTCTTCTTCTTCTTCAATCATTTTTAATCAATTTCACACAAGGTTTTTGCACAGAATCTCGAGTCAACCCCTGTTTACATAATAAACAAACAAGTTTGAAGTATGGCTGTCATCAAAGTCAAAGAGTGCTGCCGCCAGTGGTGGTTTTGCTAACTAACTTTTTTTTTACGGCGTACAACAATGAACCCATTTTTTTACTGTAAAAAAATAGATCACTTCTAACTAGTGTGTTCAGTTATAAAATATGAACATTTTAGTACGCTTGAAGAAAAAGGTCTTATTTTTTTAATCCGTACTCTTTATCACTTTTTAGTTAAATTAATAAGCATACTTTCAGTTTCATCTTACACGGGGAAAACAGTTACACGGTGTGATCCAAAAGTCACCCTTTCTCTTAACTGTTGAACGAGTTGAGATATCGACTTTAAATTTAAAACACAAAAATAAGACATGACTTAATGAATGAACAAACTACCTTTTAACATAAGAGCATGGGCGTATGTGAGGTATTTTTTGAATAAAAAGGGGGTCATTTTACAAGAAATTTTTATGAAAATTCCCATTTTTAGGCCTTTTTCAAAACCCCAAAAATATGTCCAAAAGAAAAACAATATATATGGTCAAATAGAGAATTTTAAAAGCTCTAAAATGATGTGTCACACGACCCCCTTTCTAGTAATAATGAAATTGCCCCCATGCCCCCTGCCCACGCTTTAAAAGTTGAAATTTAAGGCTAAAATATATTATTGAAATAACCATTTATCCTAAACAGCAACTCTGATTAAAAAATCTAAAAATATTAATACAAAACTTTATTGTTATGTTATATGTTATGTTATTGTTGTATTGTATAACATAATTACGCTATTAATTTCGATAGCGTTCTGTGCAATGTTGGGAACTGGTTGTATTTGTTACAAGTATTTAGGTGTTTTAGTGTAAATAAATAAATAATTACAAGTTTTTCTCGGTGTATGAAGCCACAGTGTGTTACGGAAATGTTATCAGTTAATGTAGCAACAAAATGTGGCACAATACACCCGTGCTTTCTGTTCGGATTAACTCGTCACCCCAGAGAATTAATGAATGGGGCCCAATGTCTCTATAGATAATTTGCCCCTGCACACAAAAGGCACAAAACAAAGTGTGACCTTTATACACCTAACTTTTCAACATCAACGTCACCGTAACGTATTTGGGTTGTATGGAGAATATTTTAGTTGTAGGGAATACATAAACTTTACTATAAAATACGACCCTAACAAAACAATACTTTCCATTATAATCCAATTTTACAAAAAAAAAATTCTTTTTGCGAAAAACGAAAAAAAAATTGCATTTTTTTTAAACAATAGTTTTTTTTTATTTAACCCCCCATTACTTTTTAAAACCCTTCTATTCACTTCACTTCCATATATATATGTAGCTATATTTGTCCTCAAATTTGCCAAATGCTTTTTCACCCACTTAGAATAGACTTAGAGAGCTGAAATTTGGTATACATGCTTATCTGCCCTAACAAAATAATTTAATATAAAATATCAAAAACCTTTTTTTATCCACGAGAGTTAATTTAAAATTAAAATTGGGTTACGTACTCATCCCGTAATACTAAAATTTTACTATAAAAAAAACAACCGTCAACCCCCCCCCCCCATCACCCCCCATGCGGCTAACTGAAATTTGGTACACATGATTTTATACCCTAACAAAATAATTAAATATAAAATTTACCCCCCCAACCCCCCCCCCACTCATACAATATCAATAATATTTGTATTAATAAATAACATAACTAAAAAACTTGAAAGTAAAATTATATAAAAACAAGTTTTTAAAGTTAAAACCCTTCTATTAATTATATACAATTTCAAAAACTTTTCTTATTAATTAACCCCCCTTCCCCAACATAGCACATGCGGCTAAATTAAACTCCTTTTACCCACTTGACAGCTAAAGTTCGGTACATATGCTTATATCCGGTGACAATATAATTTTACATAAAATCTCTGTTTCACTCCCGGGTTGCTTCACACATTAATAAATTATAACTAAAAACTTGAAAATAAAACTATATAAAAAACAAGTTTTTAAACTTAAAACCCTTCTATGGATTACGTATTATGTATAACTAAAAAGTAGAAAACAAGATATACCAATTTACAAAAACGAATTTTTTAAAAGAAGGGTTTTGGAAATGTTGGCAAAAATAAAGAAATCACAAATTCCAAAACCTTTCTTTTAAAAAATTCGTTTTTGTAAATTGGTATATCTTGTTTTCTACTTTTTAGTTATACATAATACGTAATCAATAGAAGGGTTTTAAATTTAAAAACTTGTTTTTTATATAGTTTTTTTAGCTAAAGAGTATCTAATGCCTAAAGCTAAACTGTTTAACTAAACAATAGTAAACATCCCATATCAATATCTTTGTTAACCGAGAATTTGCGTTTGGAGGCGAAATATCTGACATATATAACATATATACATATTTTTTTATTAAAAAGGGCCCTTTAAAAAACCGAAAAAGAACATAACAAAACAAAAAAATTAAATAAAGCATTTTTTCGGTGTGGTTTTTATAGCTTACTTAGTTGTTAGGAAAGACAATAGCGATCTTTAGTTCCGTGAGAACTCGTAATGATGTGTAAAAAAATGTTTTTTGCACGATAACTTGCTTATTCTTTGCCGCTCGATAAAACTTTCGCCATACGAAAATAAAATTAATGTAATTATAAAAAAAAAAACAGGATAACGTCGCTTACGACTAAAAATGTGCTAATCGTGAAAAATATTCTTTATCCAATACATACAAATAATAAGACAATTACCAGATTTATTTCAAATAGACAAACTCAATAATAACCCCCGCGTGGCTTTTACTTTATTGAGTGGATAATTATTTATTTTACCCACTCAACTGTCACTTGTCAAATTATTTTCTTGTAAATGTCATTAAAATTTTTAATAAAAAAAAAATTCCTAAGCTATTTATTGGATAAAACCTTGTATGCGCTCTCGAAAATTAACCTGCTTGGCTGACGCCTCGCAGGTTAATTTTCTCATGGGTAATATCTTGCTTTACCCACTAGTACCATAAATAACTATTATTTTTACTTTTATTTTATTTTTACTATACCACTATATCGTGAGTAGAAATCATCTGCTGGATGCATCCAATCAAAGTAAGTGTTACGGATATATTTCTCTGGGTATGCGTTAAAACGTTTGTAAGTTATTCTGTCCACAAAAAGATATTTTAAGGGGTTTTTCTACCTTTAAATTTTAAAAATAATCTTTTTAAACATTTTTTTATATAGAAAGAAAAAGATATCATTGTGAAATTTTGTTGGTATGTTTATTTATATTCAAAAAATACAACAAAAAAATAGATTTTTAAACTGCCATTTTTTGGCCATAAAATATTTTTGAAAAAAATATCAAAAAACGGTGGTCGACATGATTCTGACCGTTTGGATTGACTAAAAAAAAACATGATATTATTCAGTAATGAAGTTGGTATAGCCCGAACTAAAAGAAGTTTTTTTGGCCAAAAAATAACAAAATGGCGGGCGTTTTTTTAATATTTCAAAATTTTGTTGTTTTTTCGCCAAAAAAAAAATCTTCTAGTTCTGACTATAGCCACTTCAATACTGAATAATATCCCCTTTTTTCGGTCCATCCAAACGACCGGAATAAGGACGACCATCGTTTTTTGATGTTTTATTCAAAAAGTTTTTATGGCCAAAAGATGACAGTTTAAAAATCTATTTTTCTTTTGTATTTTTTGAATATAAATAAACATATCAATTTCACAATGATATCGTTTTTCTTTTTATATAAAAAAATGCTTAAAAAAGTATTATTTTATAATTTGAAGCTAGAAAGACCCCTTAAGGCAAGATTCTATTCAAAATTAAATTCAGAACCTACATGTAAGCAACTTTATTCTTCCTAAAAACTAGGTATATTTTACTCTAGTGTGCTATGCGAAAAATCATTACGCTGACAGGATAACATATTTTCAGGACAATATAGGCAATACTGTACCGAATTCCACTTTGTGAGGATACGCATTCCTTAACCTGATAAATTATTTTGCTTGTTTACTTCTTATAAATTTGTAATTCGAGTCAGTATTTAGGAATAGCTCCCAAGTCTGCAAGACATAACCAGCTGAACAGTTGCAAGCACCTTGGCAAAACATCGGCACTAGGCACTAATTTTAAAACGTTATGAAATAGGAAGTGGTGTGAATAGGCAACCATTAATACACCTGTGTGTTGCATAATTTATTAAAGTTTGAAAGTCTGTATCTCCAAAACGTTCTATTGTAGCAAAATTTTATATAACATTTTTTGTGGGCCTTAAAAGAGCTTTCATTTGAAATACAATTTTTTGAAATCGGTGTATAAATAAGTGATATGCTAAAAAAACATTTTACTGCGTTAATCGCTAATATCCCGAAAACAATGTATTTTAGGAAAAAATTGTTTATAACATTTTTTTAGCAATTAAAAAAAATCATATATGTACTAAATTAATATAATATAATAATATTTAACTTAATTTTAACCAAAAAACCCTAAAAATAGGCGTTTTACCCCCTTACCCCAATCTTTTACCCCCAAAATGTGAAAAAAAGCATGGTGAAAGATTTTGACTTTTTGGCGAAGATTTCAATACATCGGCACTCTTAGTAGTACTAAGTGCCGATGTAATATGTATTCTCTTCCGTTCTTTTGATTAAGTCATGAATTTATTAAATCAATCCATTTTGCGATATAATATGCATACACGGGTAGAAATAATTTTTTGATTCAATGACATTTATTTATTTGCGTATAATAAAAACAAGAGTATCTTTTAATGGGTGGGTAGGTAGTGGGGGCAGCCATTAAGGCGCATTTAATTCACTAAAGCCTTGGTTCGAATCCCCGCCGTGGAAGAAAAATTTTCATTCATGCGATGAGGCATCGAGACTTGTGGGCCATTGTACAGTAAGAATGCTCTCTTTGCGGTGTTATCTTGAAATATTTAATTTGATTCTATAGTATATTCAACTTCAATATGCAGGAGAAGTAAATAAAACAATCGCGCACGCGGCAGCTGGCGCGTGGTTTCATTGGTTAGAACACTCGAATGTTGCGAGAGTAGGGATGTAGAAAATTAAACAGGTCAGTACGTGAGTACTTGCGAAGAAGCGTACAATGCATTGCAATGGACCGTTATATAGAAATATTTTGTTTTGAGTCCTACCGTGTCACTAAATCCGTTATGTCGCGTGCGTTTGTTTACACTTAGTGCATTTTGAAGTTAAATATACTATAGACATGATTTTTTTTACTTTTTAGTAAAAGTATATTCCGAATAAAACTAGTTCATTGTAATATTTAGTCTAAAAGAAGTAAAACCTATGAAGCAATTCTCTGCTTAATTGAAATTTGTTTACAATATGCTGCCATCTGTTACACATAAAAAACCCTTTCATTTTAAAATTAAAACCAAATTAAAACTGTTCACAAGCTGAACTGCAGAAGGAAGAGAGAAACACTTTATTTACACTAAGAAAACCCACCCATTAAAAAGTATATTTTGTAAAAGTTTGGAAATGGAAATTCTGACACGAATGAGGAATATGCATTCCAAACGTGTTTCAGAGTATACTTTTTCTTCGACTAAAAATATGTTAATAATTGTATTGCTTTTTGCCGCCACATGTGTCCATTCCACCGCAAGAGCACAATATGCCAGAATCTAGTAATTCTGTAATTGAAAAATATTAAAGAGTGATGCTATTCTAAAGTAGTCGAAGAAAAATTAATATTCAACTGTCAAAAACATGCATGTTAATTTAGAAATATAACGGTATTTTGTCAATTTAAAAAGAAATAAATAAAAAAACGAACAAAAATGAAGGGTAATAGATGAGCGTAACTAATCATTTTTTCGGGGATGATAAAAATCCGTGCATGTGGTTAGAGCATTTTACAATATGCCTTTATGAGGGCATATTAGTGTGATTTATTTTTCGCATTTTATTGAATAATGGCCGTTTGTCGCAGTCACTTATTTTATGAACTACTTTAAGCAATCTTCCCGAGAATGGAAATATATGACTCGAAGTGAAATCTTTTTGTCTTATTCCATTTTCGAATGGTGTTATAGAAAAAGATATATCGAGATTATGTATACCCTCTATTACACTGCCCGGCTAAGACAAGTTGTCCTATCTGCAAATTACACTCAATAACTTCCTTGTATTTTTAATACTGAATGTTATTTGTTAATACATATCTTTTATTTATATCGCCACCATTGGTATTTAATACTTTCGTTGTGATAATAAATACTGCAATGTGTGTATTGTATACAAAATGTTGTCATACTAACATAGAGACCGTGCTGGTACATTTGGATCCCCACGCAACATGTGTTTATTAATACTGTAACATTTGGACAAAGTTGTAGTTGTTGTGTTATTGATCTAGTTTAAAGTATGTTACAGTATAATAATAATAATAATAATAATAATAATAATAATAAAAATTCATTATTAACCATGGTGCAATATTATTATTTTTAGAACCTCTGACATCATAGGTAGAGAAAAAATATTTCTACCAATGAAAAGAACAGTAATAAAGATGTGCTTTTAGGCTGGTGGTGAAAAAATGTTATTATAGTTTTTTTAGTAAGAGGTTTTAAGTGGCAAAAATTCTCGCAAAAATTTGTCTCGAATTCCCTTTAGCTTGTTCAAGCATATAAATAATTGTTGAACCTAAAATGGATAATATATCATTGTTACAAAGTGAAACATACAATAATTATTGTTGATTTAGTATTATTTACCAGCAGTATTTTGCTACAACACTAAGCCGTTTTAAAATGGCGATATCCTGAAAGCGAATACACAATGGCGTACAGTGTACGCCGTACACTAAATAAATATTTTGCATGCTATTTTACTGAAAATACAGGATAATTCTGAAATTCTACAAATAGATGACTCACAAAGTTACATCTATCTATGTTGTAGATTTTAAAACCAAAAAGTCTAAAACATTAAATATTCCATCAATCTGTTTATCAGTCATCGTAAACGGAAAAAAATTATATGAATATACTTTAATTGTTTAGTGAATAATAAAATATAATAAATAGTATAGGGGAAGTCAGGGTTAACTGGGCTACAGGGTTAACTGGTCCACCTGGATTTTATCAACTTTTTTTATTAGTATTGGCGCCTTAGGGCAAATTCTAGTGATATTTAGTTAGTAGTATTGTTTAAAGTATTATGACGGACCGTGTTGTCCACGTGTAAGTTGAAGTAAAGAAAGTTAATTTTTTTCGATGAAAAGTCGGTATTTACCTTAACTTTTATTTTTTAATTAATACTTTTTTATTAATAGGAGGATCTAAACTAATATTTTACCTAATATACTGAGTATTTTATTAATTATTCTGCATAATTTCCGCCTTCTAATATCTTATTAAGTAATAAAATTTTATGATTTTATTCAGTGGTGTCACTCAGGGGTTGACTGGACCACTTATGTCAATATTAACTGGACCATGTCCAGTTAACCCCGGACTAGTTAACCCTCAGATATATCTAATATTTAACATATTATGTTGTCTATTTTTATGTTAGAATTAAATTTTATTTGATTTCAAATCGTTTTTATTCACAATAATTACAATACATTAGAAAATATTTAAAAATTGTTTACAGGTTTTTCAAAAACTCGATGTGAAAAAAGCGGACCAGTTAACCCCGACTTCCCCTAATATTTATAGCTTAAATAGAATTAATTATTGTCCTTGATAATAATTTTTATAATATAATAACATTTCTGTAAATTTACAATAGTGCCAGTAATAAATATAATCGCGCCTGTAATAAATAAAATCGTTTCCAATTTATTTTTAACATTATTAGTTATTGTGTCCCTTATAATATAAGGCTTAAATCACTATAATTTGCCAGTGTTGCCAAATATCTTATAATGTATAGCGCAGAGCCCACTAATTTCTTTCCGTGTTCAGTGATAATACCCAGGAAACCAAAAATCTTTTTGACGTCAATTATGGGGCACTAACTGACCAACATAACGTCATAGTATGACGTCTTGCTCTTGCCCCAGTAACGTATATAAGTCACAGCCCAGGGACGTAACATTACTGACCTTATAATAGGGTCAGAAATATGACGTTAGAATATCGTGTTCAACATTATATATCTTTTCAATTAATAGTTATTTGTGGTATGAAAGAGGAAACTAGGATTTTGCTCATGAGAAAATTAACTCACAAGGCTGGAGGTGGAGTGGGTTAATTTTAGAGTTTATTAATTAAACGCCATATTTTTTAAAACATGTTTTCAAAAAGAGCTAACAAAAACGATTAAACTGACCATAACTCAAAACATCTAATTTGCAGTTAGGACAAGTTGTCTTAGTCGGGCAGCGCACGTCAGAGACGGCATCTGATTTCCTGTTAAAGTACCTGATTTTTGGAGATTTTTGATCCATAAGTTCGAATCCGTCTGCGTTTTTAAACTTATTTTTTTCGAAAATCTGACGAGACGGTAAATTCTGTAATTAGATTTGGATTCAGCAATCTAAATTCCTAGGAATTTAAACAGGATCCTGTTTGTTTGTTTTAGGGAAGTACCGTAATAATTATAATTGATTTTTTAAGGTTATGTATGTGGACGCCACTGTGTGACAGATTCATGTAAAGTTAAAGGGGCCAATTTATTCGTACAAGAAGCATTTTATGGATACATAAACCGCCGTTTACGTACACTAGTGCCGTTTCGGAAGCGAACGCATCCACTAACAGCTTTTTTGCCCCATACACGTTTTATTAAATATATTACATCGATTCAACGTTAGCATAAGAATGGGACATTTTTAGGTATTCAACAAAGAAAATTTAATACACGACAACCTGCTTGAAAAACTCTTGTGTAACTTCGCCCTAAAAAAGCCTTGTTCCAGTTTAAACACGCATTATTAGAATCGTGTTAAATGAAACGTCGAGAAAATGTGAAAAAAGTGGGTGTTAAAAAAATGTCTATCTGTTTGTGTTTCGGTCTGTATGTAAACCTTATAACTTTTTAACGGAATGTCCAATTTAAAAAATTCTTTCACTAAATTCAGGATTCAGGACCTTTTCTATTTGCGTCACATCTATTATGGTTAACATTAGCGCAGGGCAAGAGGGGCAAAATAGACAAAAACTATAATTTTTAGCAATATATCACTTATTATTTAATGGAAGCATAGCGTAGTGGGCTAGCGCGTGTACATAGCAAGTCAACTATCGTGAGTTCGAGTATCACTGGCGCCGATTTGATTTTTCAGTTAATTAATAATTGAAATTTGGCGAAGGCGATAAGTGAAATGAACGCACCCTATAAACTGGTTCGAAAGTCAGTATAAGCCCGTGGTTCCCTCTACTAGTAGCCACATAAGTCCTGGACTTAGGGCATGCTTAATTAAGTAGAATAGTACGAGGTTAAACAAACATGTAAAAAACAAACATGTAAACATTTTTTTTGCATAAATAAAAATACAGGACGAAACTGAAGTCAATTTGATATTCTATTATTTTATAAACTTCCTCATTTTTCCACCCGTCTAGAAAAGGTTTACATTTGTTTGTTATTACTGAGTTCTTCTTCTCCTTTTTTTTATTATTTTTATTATTCTTCTTTCTCTTTCTCTTAAGTTAATATAACACACTTCTAAACAAAAATTATAACCTAACCTGTAAAAATTAACATGGGAGGCATAGCGTAGTGGCTAGCGCGTATGCATAGCAAGTCTACTATCGTGAGTTCGATTCTCACTGGCGCCGATTTGCCTTTTTCAGTTAATTAATAATTGAAATTTGGCGAAGGCGATAAGTGAAACGGACACTCCCTAGAAACTGGTTCGAAAGTCAGTATAAGCCGGTGGTTCCCTCTACTACTAGCCCACACAAGTCCTGGACTTAGGGGATGCATAATTAAGTAGAATAGTACGATGTTAAACAAACAAACATGTAACAAGGTCCTTTGCTGACAGAAGTCCACATATGTATTTTTCTCTTCCTTATAGCTTTTTGATAATATCAAAAAAAGCTTTATACATATACATCTAACACCTAGGGCATTTTTTAACAAACGAAAAAAGAAAAATGTTGAATTTGTTACTATTGTGTATTTTAATATAAATATTTCATTTTTGTGGTTATATTTATATCAAATTTTAAATCTTCATCTATCAGATCAAGACTTTCTAACCTCCCAGGAGGATAAAGATATCGAAGAATTTAGTTAATTTAATTTACCCCAAGTATACTAATCCACATGGAAAGACCTCACCGCAGTAATGAGAAGAATGTAGCACATGCGCACTGATTTGCTTATTTTTGTTTTGACGGATGTCAAAAGTGGCTTCCGTTTAGGCAGTTGTAGTTTTATGAAATAATTTAATTTGAGTAGGGTTACGGTGCGCATCAGCTAAAAGTCCACAAAAATGAACTATATTTTTGCACTGAAATCTGGTTTTATTACTAAAACTTACTCTAAAACTTAGTCTTGAATATAATTAGGTGCGGAAAATCCAGTTTTTTTGTTAGAATATATAGCAAAAGATTGTTAAAATACTCACGAATTTCTGTTTGATTTTTTTAATGGGGGCGTTGGTTTACTTTGGTAGCTTGCTGGTTTGGTGTTTTTTTTAATGGGAGGCGTTGGTTTACGTTAACAATGGTTTGGTTTGGTAGTTTGCTGGTTTGGTGTTTTTTTTTTTAATGGGAGGCATTTTTCAGATACGACATTTCAGAATTCAGAAGGCGATATATCAAATGTTTATTAATGAATATTCCGCAATTTTTTTTACGAAAATACTATTAAAAGCGAGTACTTAATCGTTCGAGGTAAAATCTTTCGATGTAATGTACTTTCGAGGTTACAACTTTTCGAGGTAATGTCCTTCCGAGGTAAATTTTTTCGAGGTAACGTCTTTTTGTGGTAATGTCCTTTCGAGGTAAATTTTTTCGAGGTATTTTTTTCGAGGTATCTGCTTTCGAGGTAAATTTTTTCGAGGTATTTTTTTCGAGGTATCTGCTTTCGAGGTAAATTTTTTCGAGGTATTTTTTTCGAGGTATCTGCTTTCGAGGTAAATTTTTTCGAGGTATTTTTTTCGAGGTATCTGCTTTCGAGGTAAATTTTTTCGAGGTAAAGACCGGCTCCCAGTACATTTTTGAAGCACCTGTTTAGATGCTGGCGTGTCAATTTATTGTGGATTATTTTTTTTTATAAAGTCCACTTCATAGGAGGCTATTGTTGCAACTTTTAGTTGGTTAATATTCAAATTAATTTATTCTTATTGGTAGTACATAAAAAAAGAACAATATTTAACAATTTAAGTGAAGTATGCAAATTTATTAGGTTATTTTGCTGAAATTGAGAAACTGCCTCGAGCTAAATTAAAATTTTGAACAGTTGAACCGAAACAATGGACTTAATAAAATATTAACATTAATCATTATTCCATCTTTAAGTATTTAGTTTTGCAAGAACTGATTTAAGGATAGTTAAACTTGTTTAAGAAATTAGTAGAAGTTTAAAGACATTGATGTCAGGAAAAATTTTATAAGTAAAAACTTTCGTAGAAAATTATATATAAAATTATGTATATTCATACCAAGTAGTGACAAGGCCCATGCTCTGCGTGCTATCCGCGTCAAAAAAAAGTAGGACAGCGGTTTTTTTAATGATTTAAATCGTTACGTTTATTCCTTCTTCTACTTCTGGTAATTAATCAGCTGCATGCAGTGATGTCAATAGCAATTTTTATTCTTTTTTGCAATAGGCAACGCTGATTGTCAATAAATGACGGTTCTTATATATACCTTCAAATAATATAGCTGTTTGAAAAGTGCTTTCAAGTTCGATTAACACAGTATTTGAAAAAGTATAATATTTTGGACACCCATCAGCACGGTTACACTGAGGGCAAGTCCACAATCACCGCAATGGATGAAGTAGTACAATTTGTGCTAAAAAATTTGGAAGATAAGCAGCTCATCTTGGCCCTTTTGTTTGATATGAGCAAAGCCTTTGAAACCATTGACCACCCCCTGTTACTAAGAAAACTATTTGTATTCGGAGTGAGGGGGCCAGCCAGTGATTGGCTTTGCTCATATCTTGAAGATAGGTTCCAGCAAGTTTTTATAAATAACATTAAGTCACAATTTAAAAAAGTTAAAAAAGGTGTTCCTCAGGGGTCCATATTAGGACCCCTATTATTTTTGATTTTTGTGAATGATATTGTAAAATATTGCAAAAATATATTTAAAATAATTATGTTCGCGGATGATTTAAATATTTTGATAAAAGCGAAGGACCTGGAAGAGCTGCTGTATTTAGCTAACCAGGTAATCACATTAATACAAAACTATTGTAGTGAGAATGGACTTGTCCTCAATGTGGCTAAGACGCAGTTTATGCGGTTTGTCCCCAAAAATTTTACCAACAATAATAGTATTCTTATCAGATTAGATGATAAGACTATTCCTCAAGTATCAAGTTGCAGATTTTTGGGTATACATTTAGATCATAAGCTGCTTTGGAATTCTCACATAGATAACCTGACTTCTCAGTTGAGTAGGTACTTATTTTTACTAAAACAAATAAAACCAACGGTTTCGATGGAGGTGTTAAAGGCATACTACTCCATTGATGAATATTTTAATGAGAAGATATTTTAGATGTTTAATTGTTATTGACTTGTTCATTGTATAAAATTTTGATGTACTTTTTTTTTTATGTCAAATTTCTTATAATATGAAATAAAGACTTACTTACTTACTATAATAAACAACAACATCACCGTCAAGATATTATGTACATCTAAGACAGGATAGCCTTAGTAGTAGTAGTAGTAGTAAATTTTTGGGTTGGCCAAAGCCGGACAACTAGGCCATTTCTGGCCCTTTTTGTCACCCCAGGCAATCCCAGCCATTTACTAATTTGAGTCCTCCTTGAACCTGCCCGTCCTTTCAATAAAGGTCAGGATATTGGCCCAGGGGAGATCTCTTAGTTCCTCTTGGTTGAGTATTTGAGTTTCAAAGACTTGCAACCTGATCCTGTCGTATCTGACGCACTCGGCTAAGTAATGAGAGGATGTTTCATCCTCTCCGCACTCTGGGCATAGCGGACTCTCTAGAATCCGCATGGTTGCCAGGTGCTTCCTTAGCCTGTAGTGGCCCGTACAGGATAGCCTTACTTTTCCTTTGCGTCAAAATTACTGTTAAGCATGACATAACCTAATATTAAGAATCGAATTTAAATTGTTAAAATATCGAAAATATGTAGGGTTTGTTGCTAACTTCTTGTACTAGTTTTTTGTGGCAAGGTTAGTACTGTAAAAAAAGTCCGAAGCCATGAGAAAGTTTCGTCGTTAAAAGAATTTCCTGTTTTATGGACTGCGCCAATTATTTCGTTTTATTGCTGCATTCTGTAAAATATCCAACCAATTGGAATGAAGCATTTTCAAACTGATGCAATAAGACCTACCGTATTTAAAATTTTACTGTCAAATCATTTTACAATCAACCTTACTGTTTGCGAATTGTCTGTTTGAAATATTTTATTCCTACATTTTAGTGAATTATAATGCTTATCGGCAACTCCGCTTATATGCGGCTTGGCAACAGCGGAAAAAAGCACTAGGCTTTTTAAATTAGACAGTTTTATTTTTCAGTGACAGTACTTGGTGCAGAATTAATCTGGACATGATTTTTATTTTATTTAGCGTGTGTCGTTATTGTTTTAGGGGGTGATGGGCGAAAGGGCAGCGAGGGCTTAATTTATGGAAGCTGTTGGTTTTTTATTGAGGTAGCTTAGTAAGGAAGCTACCTACCGTAGATAGGCTACCTACCGTAGGTAGGCAACCTACGCAATACTTCGACAGCTATTTTCCGAAGTCCAAACTGTAATAAATACATCGATAGTATCGGCTCTCACTTAGTAAAACAAAAGAAAGAAAATATCTTTGACTTGAGATAAACTTGACACCGAGAATCCCCCAAGAAAGAAATATTTGCAGTTGAAAGCATAGTTGTACAATAAGGGTCGAGCCTTGGAGTTTCAACTGACAGCTGAAATTCCAAAGTTTCTGTGATTTACGCTCATTGCATAGGATGAACTTCTCCAAACTTAAATTCCTACACATAAAACATAATTTTCCCATAAATAATGTAAATGATTTTTGCCGCTTTTGCTCTTCGAACGCACACATTTTTAAAACTTTTGAAATGTTAATATTTTACTTCTGAATTGAATTTTTTGAGCCTATGAAAATTATAATATAAAACGATAATTTATGGATTATCATTCTAAAGAAACAGTTTTTTGAATCAAAAAGCATACAGGCCCTGTTATACTTCTGGCAAAAGGGTCGCTTTATATATATATATATATATTATTTTCGCTGTTTAATTTTTTTACGTAATATGTTTTACAATAGTAAAATGTTTAATTTTGGGTTAAAAAGATTATACAGAGCAGTCCAAAAGTCACCCCCCCCCCTTTTAACTTTTGAACGAGTTGAGATATCGACTTCAAATTTAGAACTCTTAAATAAGACAACTTAAACTATCTTTTAGCATATATTTGATATTTTCAGCTCTTAAAATGTGGGCAGGGGGGCATGGGGGGACATTTTTTTAAATAGAAAGGGGGATCGCGTGATACATCATTTTAAAGCTTATAAAATTCTCAATTTAAACTAACATTTTTATTTTTTTTTTTTAATGTTTTTTAAGGTTTTGATTTTTCAATATTTTGTGATAAAACATTCGATTTTTTAAGTTTTTTTATAAATTTTTATTTATGTCAACTAAAATTAGTTTAAAAGTATAATTAACATTTTTTTATGATGAAATTAGGCATTTTAAAAAAATTATTTGTTTTTTTTAGAGGAATTTTGACATTAATACCCATTTTCAACCCCATTTTAAATTCAATTTTTTTTTTAATTTAAAACTATGTAGTTAAATGGAGAATTTTATAAGCTTTAAAATAATGTATTACACGACCCCCCTTTCCATTTAAAAAAATCTGCCCCCATGCCCCCCTGTCCACATTTTAAGAGCAGAAAGTATTAAATATATGCTAAAAGATAGTTTAAGTTGTCTTATTTAAAAGTTCCAAATTTGAAGTCGATATCTCAACTGGTTCAAAAGTTAAGAGGGGGGGGGGGTGACTTTTGGACCGCTCTGTATATTATTTTCGTTGTTTAATTTTTTTACGTAATATGTTTTATAATAGCAAAATGTTTAATTTTGGGTTAAAAAGATTATGACATTGTGTCTAAAAAGTGTATATGTACACGGAAAGAAATTAGTGGGCTCTGCGCTATACATTATAAGATATTTGGTAACAGTGGCAAATTATAGTGATTTAAGCTATAGATTATAAGGGACACAATAACTAATAATGTTAAAAATAAATTGGAAACGATTATATATATTACAGACACGATTATATTTATTTCAGGCACTATTATAAATTTACAGAAATTTTATTATATTATAAAAATTATTAGCACGGACAATAATTAAATCTATTTAAGCTATAAATGCCATACTATTTGTTATATTTTATTATTAAAGTATTTCATATAAATTTTTACACTGACTGCCATAATTGTAAGAGAAAGCCTTGTATTTATATAATAAGAGATTATAATTTGCTTGGTATGTGTGTTATAGCGCTCCTAGCTATAATTTTTTTTTTCCGTGTAAAATGTTTAGTTTTGGACATTTTACTGGTGAATTGCGTGCAACCTGGGGCCTACAAGTTAAAAAGTTTATGTGTCTAAAAGTTTATATGTGTCTAAAATGTTTATATGTGTCTAAAATATTTAGTTTTGAACATTCTACGGGTAAATTGCGTGCAACCTGGGGTCTACAATGATAAAGAGCAAATTATGAATAAAATTTTAAATAGTTCTGATTGGTTAAAGGCTATAAAATTTTTGTCTCTTTAGATACAGTCCCATGAAAAAGTTCGGTGTTCGTTTTTACGGCTTTATTTTAAAGAAAAATTTAATACGTTTTATATTAAATTAACGATAAAGGAGGAACGATTTCGATTATTTCGATTTTCGATTTTCGATTTTGATTATTTTTATACTGATAGTCTTTGATAAAGATTAAGTATTTTTAAGACTATAATAGTTATTTATTCTTGCAGCATTATTTTTATCAGTGTATATTGATTACCTAATTTTAAAATTTAATTATTTACAAATTAGTTTATAATAAATTAGTTCTTTAACATTAAATATGTAATTAAACTTTATTGTATAAATTTAACAACATAAACTTTAAATAATAAACAACTAAGCACCAACTATTTGAGGCTGTTAAACTAGGAAATAGTTTTACATAGCAGAAGCTGCAGCAGCAACACATATGGTATGTTCCATGCGAAAAAGTACTTCAAAGTAAAAAAATAAAAATATAAACAGGGTTATTCAGAAATAAGTTCGAGGAATTTAAGAGGTGATTCTACGTTAAAAAATATGAAAAAAAGTTCCTATAAAGGTTGGTCCGGAAATGAGTCCTAAGGGAGATGCGGCCCTTCGAAGATGGACATATTGAATGGGGAACAAAAAAAGCACCAATAAAATATTATGCTGCAGAGCGATTCTTCATTTAAAACTAAGCAAAAAGTATTCTTCACCAAAACACCTAAATTTAATATTAAAGGAGTAATCACCTCTTAAATTTTTAATTAAATAATTATAGAACTTTACAAAGTATGGTCCAAATTTAAAGTCTTAAGCTCATGGCGTTCTGAGGTTATTTTGTAGATTTTTTTTGTTGAATTTGTTTTTCTAAATTTTTTACCTGCTGGTTGGCAGCAATCATAATATATATTACCTGCAAAGTCCATTTATGTCTGTAATGTCACATACACAACCTATCCAATAAAATCCTGCTTATTTATATTACACACACGAAATGCTGTATAGATCGTGATCTATCTGAATTCGCCATTATAAGTCAAAAGTCATATTATTGGCAATAATAACTTTAAAACAAGCCGTGAAGATATGTAATGCTACGCATTCCATTATATATTATTCACAGTAAATGGTATATTGTATTTCCCAAATACTTAAAAAAAATCAAAAAAAAATAATAAAAAAAATTGCATTTAAAGAAAAAAAAATGAAAAATAAAACAACCAAAACCAACAAAAAAACATTTTCAAGGTTTTTCATTTTTTTTCTTTAATTTTATTTTGATAGAATTGATCCTTAAAATAAAAGTAATTTTTCCTGAAAAAATTACTTTAATCGTAATTTTCTTTCAGCTGTTTTCGATTTTTTTAAAAGTTTAACCCCCCATAACTTTTTTGTTTTTGGGGGGATTACTTTTAAAAACAATAGGGATCTTCCCCTCGTAGAGATTGATTTTTCCTGAAAAAGTCAATCGGATTATTTGTTCTTGAGGTATCGTGTTCACAAAAATCGTGACATCAGACAGACAGAGGGACATTTGAAAAAAAGAAGTTTCTTATTATATCCAAGAATTTTTTGTCTATAACGATTTTAGTTTTTTTTTGAAAATAATTCGAAACTACCGTATAATATTATTCTAGCGCAGGCGCTGTGAGTAATATAATAATGTTGAAATAACGGCCAGAATATGATATTAATTACCCTAAAAACACGAATATTATAGCCTAAGATCTGGTGACCATTTTTATTTAATTGTTTGAATTTGGAATTGGAGTTGGAGTTAAAGTTGGAGTTCGAGTTAAAGTTGGAGTTAGAGTTAAAGTTAGTATGTGACCTACCTTTTGATTCCTTCTCCTTATAGTCTTTTTCGTAATATCTTAGTAAGTACCTATGTAAATAAAATATAGTTTTTTTGCTTAAATTAAAACTTATAAAATAAATAAAAGAATAAATAAATCTTTATGACAAATTTCAGCACTTGAAATTTATTACCTAGGTACCTGTTGTTTTGATTGTTTTTATAATCTGAAAATAAATATTTAAACTAAAACTATAAAATCAACTCTTAGCTATACAGGGTGAACCAGAAATAAGTTACAAAAGTTTAAGGGGCGATTCTAGGTTCAAATATATGAAAAAAAGTTCCTATAAAGGTTGATCGGGAAATGAGATCTATGGAGCTACGATCCTCCAAAGGGTACATCTGAAAAGTAGTTTTTATTTAATATCTCTGGGACCCAGAGTAACGATTTTTTGCACATGCCTTAACATTGATAATTATCATTTTATATAATTTTTATTTGGTAATTTTAAACAGGGGAGTGCAAAATGGGGGGTGATGTCACTTTTTTGCCCCAAAACTTTTTTATCTGTACATTTTCCGACATACTACTATTTGTTTAAAACCGTAGGGTCAACCGTTTTCAAGAAATTTCACATTCTGAGCATCAGAAGTGACTAAAAATGCACCAATAAAAATTTCAATACTGCAGAGAGATTCTACATCAAAAACTATAAAAAAAAGTTCCCATACACAAATATCTACAAATCGCTTTTAAGGGAGTTTAATAAGGGTTTTATGCAATATGGGTTATAGGGCTGATATAAAGCATAAATTTGTTGAACTTAAGATTTTAACTGTACCATCTTTGTTTATTTATGTTACTGCCTGTTATGTTAAAGAAAATTTTTCTGATTTTTCTCAACAATTAGATATCCATGAGAGAAATACTCGTTTCTCTCATAATATTAGATTGCCCAATTTTAGACTTCAGAGCAGTAAACTTGGCTTTAACTTCTATGGACCTACCTTTTTTAATCATTTGCCATTAAATATGCGCAATCTTCCAACAAGGCAATTTAAAATTAAATTGAAGGAGTTTTTGATTGAAAAGGCCCTGTATAGTACGAGTGATTTTTTAAATTACAAATTTTGAATATATGTTTGGCTGTACTAAATTGTGCCGTGAAATTTTGTATTTTGAATTTTGATTTAAATTAACCTATTTTAATTATGTTAATGTAACATTTATTTATTATTTGACGTGTGAAAACATTGTATCACAAATAAATTACTTACTTACGTACTTACTTACTTACTTACTTACTTACTTACTTAAAAAGTGCTATTCTTTAAGAGGCCGGTATACTTTAAGCTGATTTTCGAACCTAGATGTTTAGGATCTCTTTTCATAGTTTTTAATGTAGAATCACCCAGAAGTATTGAAATTTTTATTGGTTTGGACTTTTTACTTCCGATTTTTGATGCTCAGAACGTGATATGCCTCTTTAATTGCAATTTTATTAAGAAAATATCAAAAAATTTACAGATAAAAAAGTTTGAGGCAAAAAGGTGACTTTTCTCTTAACATGAAAATATAATTTACTTGCCAAGATCTTTAAAATTCTTTGATCTTGTGTGAAATGCAAGTGGTCTTGTCTCAAAAGAAAAATTCTTGGGCCAAAGTATTTAAAATTATTTAATTGTTGACAATCTTATAACAAGATAAATGGTTTTTGCCTCAAATGCGCCAGGTAAAGAGAATTTTAAAAATATTTCAAAAGCGACACTTTTCTTGGGACAAGATAAATACTTTTGTTTGAAGATACACATCTTTTAAGCTAAAAGAATAACTGCCAAGAGTGTTGACTACTTTGAGCGAAGAACGTAATTTTTTTCAGTGTATGTGCAAAAATTCAATACTGTGGTTTATAGGGTCCAAGAGATATTAAATAAAAACTACTTTTCCGATGTACCCTTTGGAGAGTCGTATCTCCCTTAGGGCTCATTTCCGGACCAACCTTTATAAGAACTTTTTTTCATATTTTTGGACCTAAAATCGCCCCTTAAAATTCTGTAAATTATTTCTGAATCACCCTGTATATTTTTCTATATTTATTTACTAATATGATTTTATTCGAGAAATAAATCCCATATGTTGTAGATATATTTATTTCGAGCAAAGTTTATTACTTTTTTAAGTGGATTATTTTAAGTCGAAATATTTCTAGGAACAGGGATGGCGCCACCACCCCAAACACGCGCTCGAATTGGGAAAATCCACTGTTCAGTTGGTAAATTTAGGGATACAGTTGAAAAATTGGTCAGTAAATTCCGTCAGGGGTAAGGCTCTTTTTAGTTGGGAAAATTGGAGTACAGGGGAATTTTTTCATAGGACTTTTTTTTTAGTCATCAAAATTTTCTGTCAGGTGTAAAGCTGTTTTTTTTTGAGAAATTTCTGTATTTTAAGTTGGAAAATACCCGCTAGCGACTTGTTTGAAAAACCCCTTAGGCATGGATACCAGAGATGTTTCAGAATACCTCGTAAAGCTTCGGTTTCCTCCAAAAGTTGGGTAGCTGCGACCAGGTCGTCACGACCCTACATTTTTTCCTCGGTCTCGGCAGTCGCCATTCTGCTGGCCATTTTATAAACAGCTGTTTTTGTATTTGCGACGTTATGTCTTTCAATCAGTATGAATATCTCTAAAAAGTCGGTTCTTTTACATTTACATCATGAAGAACACGGAAAGAAATTAGTGGGCTCTGCGCTATACATTATAAGATATTTGGTAACAGTGGCAAATTATAGTGATTTAAGCTATAGATTATAAGGGACACAATAACTAATAATGTTAAAAATAAATTGGAAACGATTATATATATTACAGACACGATTATATTTATTACAGGCACTATTATAAATTTACAGAAATTTTATTATATTATAAAAATTATTAGCACGGACAATAATTAAATCTATTTAAGCTATAAATGCCATACTATTTGTTATATTTTATTATTCACTAAACAATTAAAGTATTTCATATAAATTTTTACACTGACTGCCATAATTGTAAGAGAAAGCCTTGTATTTATATAATAAGCGATTATAATTTGCTTGGTATGTGTGTTATAGCGCTCCTAGCTATAATTTTTTTTTTTCCGTGAAAAATGGGTAAAAGTTGATGAGATGTTTCGGCTGAGAGAGGTAGAGGGATTTTAGGCAATTCTAATTGAGTAAAACAGTAAAAGACACTTGACCGGTAGTTAGTAGTAACGACTCGGCAGCAGCTAGGAAAACAGGGACATTTAAAATGCATTGGAGATGTATCAACGACTCGGTCGCGGCTACCTCGTCGCAGTCGTCAGCGACTGCGACTTTTGGAGGAAACCGAAGCTTAATACGAATTTTCGGTTGAGCGCACGGTTACCCACTGCGCATGGTTACCCACTGCGCACGGTTACCCTACTTTCTCCTATTATGCAGAAAATGAGCTATAGGGGAAACTTTTCCTTTATTATCTCCAGAATTTTAAAATTATATCTTTTGTTCTACATTAGAGTCTTATATAATGTTTAATATAAAATGTATGCTACAAGGCAGGCTTAGAATTTTAAATAATGCAGAATACTCTGCCGTAGCGTAACTGCTCTAAAAGCTATCGTATATATTTTAATAGAGCTAATGTGTTGAAACATAACCGTGGTAAAATATTATGATCTATACTTTTACTTAATATGTATTTTAATATAAATTACTCTTTACGTAACACATACAGGGTAATTCTCTTTTAAAAATACTTTCCCCTGCATGCCAAAAGAAACGAACAAAAAACTAAATCAAAAGCAAAAATTTTAAATTTTTATTTAAAAATCAGTTTTTACCCCCTACTCTAATTTATACCAAAACAATCCCGACCGAAAACTTTTAATCGAAAATCTATGGTCCTTTAAAATATTAGCTCAAAGGATAGGGTGGGATGAAGAGCTGCCTCAAACCAGTTTTGGGAATGATAACTAGTAATAAGTTGAAATCATTCTTGAGTTTATATTTCAAAAAATGGAGGCCTGTCTTTAAATGACCCCTAAGTGTTATCTTCAAAAAAAATGTCGCTTCTACGACCTATACTTTTAATAGCACACTGAAAAAAATGACGTTCTGGGCTCAAAGTAGTCAATACTCTTAGCAGTTATTCTTTTAGCTTAAAAGATTTGTATCTTGAAACAAAAGTATTTATCTTGTCCCAAAAAAAGTGTCGCTTTTGAAATATTTTTAAAATTCTCTTGGACCTGGCGGATTTGAGGCAAAAACCATTTATCTTGTTTTAAGATTGTTAAAAATTAAATAATTTTAAATACTTTGACCCAAGAAATTTTCTTTTGAGGCAAGACCACTTGCATTTCATACAAGATCAAAGCATTTTAAGTTAAAGAATCGGAAAGATCTTGGCAAGTGAATTATATTTTCATGTTAAGAGAAGGTGCTTTTGGACGAGTGCGAAGCATTTGGCCTAATTTCATATGCCATTACCGCAAAGGATCCTTTTTTTCGGTGCAAGTTTGACATAGTCTGGATCAGATACTATCTGATGTATTATCACCCTAAAAAATTAATAATTTTATAGGTCGATATTCATGAATCACCATGTATATTTTAATACAAAGTACTCTTAACGTGGCACATATAACATATAAACATATAAACCAAGCTAACTTTTGCACTTTTGCACTAAATTAATTATAATGAAGTATTTTATCCCATATTTTCTTTGCTTTCCTTTATAAATATGGAAAAGTCTCGAAATATAGGGATTATTATTAAATATATTATTGTAAATAAAAAAGTTATGGGGGGTTAAACTTAAAAAAAAAAATCGAAAAAATTAGAAATTAAATTTTTTGGAAAAAATTACTATTATTTTAAGGTCATATTTTTTTGTTAAAACAAATGAAAATCGCTTTTCTCAAAAACGCGTCGATAGATTTTTTAAAATTTGGTCTTAAAAAGATACCAAAGCTATAAATAATTAAAACATGAAAAAAAACTTGGGTTATATGAAGCTAGAGCTAAAAATCGTTTCCAGACTTTAATAAAAACGTAGAAGATTTTATTTCTTTTCTGAAAGACGTAGCTATGCCAAAACTTCCAGGTCCAAAGCATCCAGCGACAAAATATTACGAATTAAGAAAAAAAGGTAAAGCTTATCCCCAAAACAGAACATATGCAGATAGCAGGAATCCAGAACAGTTAACCAAGAAAGATCGACAAAAAAGAAAAGAAAAGTATGACTACGAACTAGCCCAATATTTTTACTACAACCAAAGGAAAAAGGCTATTAGAATGGTTTCTAATGAAAAACAAGAACATTGCAAATTACATATTGATGATATTCATAATCACTTTAATAACTTACTGTCTGAAGAAAATAATTTTGTTAGACATAACTATGACTCCAAATTAACTGATCAAGAAAGACAGCGCATAAACAACGAATACGATTTTAATATATGTTTAAAGGATGTAGAGTCTGCAATAAAAAATATGAAAATAGATACTTCATGCGGAGTTGATAAAATAATTATACGTGTTTTAAAAAACAAACAAATTAAAATAATTTTGTCTTTAATAATGACAAATCTTTTAAAATTTGAAAAAATACCATGTTGTTTTAAAAAAGCCAGAACCGTTCTTTTATATAAAGGAGGCGATAAAGATTTAATTAATAATTGGCGACCGATTTCTATCTGTTCTGTGATCAGAAGAATATTTGAAAAAATTCTTCAAAAGCAAATTAAAACATACCTGACTTTCCATCCTAATCAAAAGGGATTTACTTCAGTTCCTGGCACCCTTATAAATACATCGATACTTAATGGACTTCTAAAGGATGCAAAGAAAAAAAAATCCAATATTACAATACTTCTTTTGGACGTGAGTAAAGCCTATGATAAGATAGGGCATAATCATCTAAAATCTAGTGTTAAAAGTTCTTCACTTCCCAGAAAACTTCAAAACGTTATTATAGACTTACAAACAGGAAATAGTACTCAGATTGAAATCGGAAAAAGTAGAACTAAAGCTATTAGTATCAAAAAAGGATTAATGCAAGGTGCGCCGCTATCTCCGGACCTTTATAACCAGTCAACAGACCATATAATTGAAGAGTTATCAGAGCCTCAAATAGCAAGTTTATACGGTTATAAACTTTCAGAAGACCTGCCAGAGGTAACAGTCTTAGGTTTTGCTGATGATTCAGCTCTTATTGCCAAGGACGAACAAAGTGCACTAATGCTTTATTCAATGGCTAAGGAAAGATTTGCTGAAATTGGGTTGGATTTAAATGAAGATAAATGTATAGCTATTAATGTAATTAACGGTCATTTATCGGATTCTAAAATAATTCCTTTAAAATGCTTATCTAGAGATGAGAAAATCAAATATTTGGGGGTAACTTTTAACGATGAAATTATACTAAATAGTGAAAAGATTATAAATGATTTAAAAATTAAATTAGATAATTTAGCATCTAGTCCTCTTTTGAAGTGCAATCAAAAATTTAACATTTTGAACTATTCAATTTGGCCATCGTTAGTATATTCTTTTCAAACGACTCCTTTAAATAAACTACCATTAAAATTTTTAAATAACATAGATAAATTAATTAAATCTGCCTTAAAAGAAATTTTGGATTTGCCTTCCGATATTCCTGATAGTATGCTGTATAGTTCAAACAAAGTAAAAGGCTTGGGTATTTTTAGAGCCTCGTGGGAAGCCTTTATTCAAAATTTTAATTCTTGCAAAAAACTAAAAAATATAGATGATCAAATAGTAAACTATGTTCGACCTATTGACAAAGAATTAAATGACTGTTTGGATAAACTTAATGTAAAAAATTTGCTCCTTAGTAACACATCTTTTTCAGGAAAACAAATTAGAGAGATTTTAAGAGAACAAGAATTTTTAAAATGGCAAAATTTAAAACAAAAGGGTTGTGGTGTCGTGCTTTTTAATGAATATACCCCAGCTAATGGTTGGATCAAAAGTTTAGAGGGTTTGTCAGTTTGCGAGTGGAAAGAGGCATTAAAAATGATTGGTTATGTCTCGAATGTGAGGGGAATCCCTGGACGGTCCCAAAACGGATACCAATGCAGACACTGCATTGAGACTGAAACATTACCTCATGTTTTGGGATCCTGTCCATATGGAGGTCTCCTTAGAAATTCGAGACATAACTCAATTAGAAATACTCTTGCTCAATCCCTTTCAAAAGATTTTGAAGTATATCAAGAGGTTAAATGTATATCAAAAGATGATAGCAATAGACGAATAGATATTATTGCAATTAATAGAAAGACTGATAAAGCTTACATACTGGATCCAACCATTAGATTTGAGAAAGATAAACAACAGCCTGAAGCGGTAAACCTCGAAAAACAAAATATCTACAATGGCACGATTAATTATTTTAAAGAAAAATATAAAGTTAGGGATATTGAAATTATAGGTTTATTTATTGGAGCACGGGGTACAATTACAAATTTTTTTATATCTTTTTGCAAAAAATTCAAAATTCCAAATAAAATTGTTAAAAATATTGCACTGGATGCTCTAAAATATTCAATACAAATTCTTAGAAATCACCTATATACTAGAGATTATAGTGTATAAGTGTTTCATCACTATTATACTTGAGGTTTCTGTATGTGGGTGATTTATTATCTTTGTTTTTTTTCTCTCTGAAAGAATTTAATCTTTGAAGGTGTTCTTTTTTCGAATCCATTATTCGATTCTTTTATACATATTGTTTTATTATTGTTGTTAATTTTTTAATGTTAAGTATTCCTTGTTTTTTACAGACCAATTTTTTTTTGGTAGGACGTTATATGTAATTTATGTATAATAAATATATAGTGTTGTAAATACTAGTCTCCAGTCTACGAAAGCGGCGTTTTTGAGTCTCTCCAGATAACCGCATTGAAGGATGAATTAAGACAACTCTGTCCCTTGGAACCCCAAAGGACAGCCAGAATACCCGAACGCAATTATAAAGACTATTTTGTTTGTTTGCTCATAGACACTGTCTATTAAAGGACGGGGTTATTACACTATATGTTGATAAGGACAGGATTTTTTTACTTTTAATCGTAATTATAAAATAGTATACACGGTGTATTTGAAATATGGTCAATAATTTTAAGGGGTGATTCTACATCAATATATGACAAAAAGTTCCTATAAACATATGTCTAAATATCCATCGTAAGGGGCTCAGATACTCTTGTTCTAATACTAAAAAAAAAAAACGAAAAAAAAACTATTTGAAAGTGAAGTTTCAAGTTTCGAGGACGGAAAATTAAATACTAAAATGTTGAAAACCAAAATTTTAATGATGCAGAAACAAATGAACATCAAAAACTAAAAAAAATCTCATATATAGGCACTTCCAAAAATCAATCCTAAGGGATCTATGGTCTCCTAAAAATGTCCCATTTTTAAAGGGCCATAGTAGCTTTAAAGGATTCTTTGTTTTTTTTTATGTAGAATCACTATTAAAAAACTACCAGTAGATACTTCACAGAAAAGTAAATAATCTAGCTGCAGTTAGCTAAAATTTCCGAGTTTAAATGCGTCAACCTTGATAAATTAATTCAAGTTTACCTTGGTCCCTTTCGTTTGTTTGCTTAGAATAGGCTTTGACGTTAAAATAAGTTTTTTAGGTTTTGTTTATTTAAATTATTGTTATCAAATTATAACGATATTTAATTAAGAACCATCTTAACTAATAAAAAAGTAGAGAATTAGACAGAATATACCGTGCGATTATAAAGTGCCGAAAACTTTTTAATGCAAAACTGGCATTAGCGATGAGTCAAATGCAAGAAAGCTGTGTGCGTTTTACTGGCCACCGAGCTGTTGTACGTAGCAATCACATGGGCTTGTCGCGCACAACTCTAACAGAGGCGTGGCTTCAAACGAAGAGTATTTTCTTTTCAAACTGTTCGGCACTGTATATCCAAATGCGTAAAAATGTAATGGAAAAACGTCTTATAAGATGCTAAATTTTTTTGAAAACAAAAATTATGTTAAGTTTGCTTTTCCACGCATGTATAATAAGAAGGATACGTATTTTTTGTTCCAGTAGTATTTATTTGTATTATATTTAGGAAAGGGGAGAGAAATAAATTATTGTTACCCGAAACCCAAAAATATATGAGCCAATGAAAATGATGGATAAGGAGGAAAGTTCGTCGTCTGTGTTTTTGGTGAGAAATTATTACAAATTAGGGTCAAAAACTAAAAAAAATCTCATATATAGGCACTTCCAAAAATCAATCCTAAGGGATCTATGGTCTCCTAAAAATGTCCCATTTTTAAAGGGCCATAGTAGCTTTAAAGGATTCTTTGTTTTTTTTTATGTAGAATCACTATTAAAAAACTACCAGTAGATACTTCACAGAAAAGTAAATAATCTAGCTGCAGTTAGCTAAAATTTCCGAGTTTAAATGCGTCAACCTTGATAAATTAATTCAAGTTTACCTTGGTCCCTTTCGTTTGTTTGCTTAGAATAGGCTTTGACGTTAAAATAAGTTTTTTAGGTTTTGTTTATTTAAATTATTGTTATCAAATTATAACGATATTTAATTAAGAACCATCTTAACTAATAAAAAAGTAGAGAATTAGACAGAATATACCGTGCGATTATAAAGTGCCGAAAACTTTTTAATGCAAAACTGGCATTAGCGATGAGTCAAATGCAAGAAAGCTGTGTGCGTTTTACTGGCCACCGAGCTGTTGTACGTAGCAATCACATGGGCTTGTCGCGCACAACTCTAACAGAGGCGTGGCTTCAAACGAAGAGTATTTTCTTTTCAAACTGTTCGGCACTGTATATCCAAATGCGTAAAAATGTAATGGAAAAACGTCTTATAAGATGCTAAATTTTTTTGAAAACAAAAATTATGTTAAGTTTGCTTTTCCACGCATGTATAATAAGAAGGATACGTATTTTTTGTTCCAGTAGTATTTATTTGTATTATATTTAGGAAAGGGGAGAGAAATAAATTATTGTTACCCGAAACCCAAAAATATATGAGCCAATGAAAATGATGGATAAGGAGGAAAGTTCGTCGTCTGTGTTTTTGGTGAGAAATTATTACAAATTAGGGTCTGTTGTTTAATTTGTAATTAAAATAAGTGGACGGGTACTGTCCTATAATTCACAGGAAATGTAGCCGTGCTACGCTTTCCATTAAATACTATTCAAGGTAAATGGTATATTGTATTGTTTCTCAAATATTTGAAAAAAAAATTCAAAAAAATAAATTCAAAAAAAAAACTTAAAAAAAGCCATTTTTTTTTTTGGGTGTGTCTAAACACTGGTTTTTTCTACTGACTGGGTATTTAGAAGAATCCACGAAACTTGAAAATGGGTACAATTATATATTTCACCGTGATTTAACCCCCCATCCCCACTCGTAAGGGTAGTTTTTACGGTATTTTTTGGTTTTTTCTACTGAATGGGTATTTAGAAGAATCCGAGAAACTTGAAAATCGGTACAATTATATATTTTACCCTGCTTTACTCAATAAAAAATATTTCAACCCCCCATCCCCACTCCTAAGGGTTTTTACCATATTTTTTGTTTTTTTTCTTTTCTACTGACTGGGTATTTAGAAGAATCTGAGTAAAGCAGGGTGAAATATATAATTGTACCCATTTTCAAGTTTCTCGGATTCTTCTAAATACCAAGTCAGAAGAAAAAAACAAAAAATATGGTAAAAACTACCCTTAGGAGTGGGATTGGTGGGTTGAAATATTTTTTATTGAGTAAAGCAGGGTAAAATATATAATTGTACCCATTTTCAAGTTTCTCAGAGTCTTCTAAATACCCAGTCAGCAGAAAAAAAAACAAAAAATACGGTAAAAACTACCCTTAGGAGTGGGGATGGGGAGTTGAAATATTTTTTATTGAGTAAAGCAGGGTAAAATATATAATTGTACCCATTTTCAAGTTTCTCGGTTTTTCAAAATAAAAATTAAAATAATGCCACTTAACCTCTACAATTGTAATTAGAGAAATAAAATAAAAAGTTTCTTTTAATAAAACGACGAATCTTTCTAATTATAATTATTTTAAAAGTAGCTCAGGGCAACATTACAATAAAATTATGTTTGTAGTGTTTGTACGTGCGGCGAAAATTTTTTAACAACTTGTTGAAGAATATTTTAAAGCGCATTTACCAACAGTAGGGTTTTTCAAAAAACACGATTTTTTTAAAAGTCCCCCTATAAGGTATGTAAAAATACATAACTTATATTCTTTGCCTTCCAGCTCAAACAAAAAGAAGAAAATTATGAACCAATTTTTTTAATCAAATTGGCATTACATTTTCTTTAACCTCGTACTATTCTACTTAATTAAGCATCCCCTAAGTCCAGGACTTGTGTGGGCTAGTAGTAGAGGGAACCACCGGCTTTAATTGACTTTCGAACCAATTTATAGGGAGTATCCGATTCACTTACGCCTTCGCCAAATTTCAATTATTAATTAACTGAAAAAGGCAAATCGGCGCCGGTGAGAATCGAACTCACGCTATTTGGGTAGTAAACTCGTCAAGTACGACGCGGTAGTCCACTACACCAATCCTCCCATTAAAGTTAATAATTTATTCCAATTTTTAAATAAATTCGTAGGGGGCTGATTTTATTGTTTTTAGCTACGAAATGAAAGCATTTTTTTTTTGTTTAGGCTAAAATTTGATTTAGACATTTTCCACGATATATCAATCGGTTGGGGGGGATAAGGGGTTACATTTTTGTTTTTGGGTCATTACTTTTTTATGATCCACAACAGAAAAAAAAATAAAAAAACCCTAAAACTTAAATTAGAATTACACAAAAAATGTCATCATCATTTTTTTATGGACCCTTTGTCCAACAAAATGTACAAAATTGTTTCTGGACATTACTTTATTTTCAATATAATATATATCGAGGGCTTCATAACATAGGGGCGTATCAACCGTGTTAATACCGTGCGATTATAAAGTGCCGAACACTTTTTAATGCAAAACTGGCATTAGCGATGAGTAAAATGCAAGAAAGCTGTGTGCGTTTTACTGGCCACCGAGCTGTTGTACGTAACAATCACATGGGCTTGTCGCGCACAACTCTAACAGAGGCGTGGCTTCAAACGAAGAGTATTTTCTTTTCAAACTGTTCGGCACTTTATAATCGCACTGCATATCTTATGAAGCGCAATAAAATAAAAGTTTAAGGACTACCTAAAAGTTCAAAAAGTATGGGGAAGGGTGGAAAATTGTTTACAGCAATATCCACAATAAATAAAATCACAAAAATTATTCATTATATTAATCAATAATAAATTTTATTTTTTGTTATGAAAAAGTACTCTTGCTCATTCGATACGGCTCATATTTTTGTATTTTTGAAGTACCCTAACCTACAGTGTAAACGGTTGGTCAGTCCGATCCCTAAGGCACGTCTGCATAATACATAGATTCACACATGTCGGGGACTTTATACTCTGGGGCATAAACGATTGCCATTACTAACCCTTAATGGTTTCAAAACTAGGATGGCAAATACAAATAAAAAATGCAAAAATTTTCTTTTAAGTTCCAACAATTTTTTTTTAATCGACTGCGCCAATTATATGAAGGACTGATTCGCTAAAGGAAAAGTCAGAATAGACCAAAACACAAAATCAGTATAAGAAGAAAAACTAGTCGTCTCGAATGAGCGAAAATACTTTCTTTATACATTTAAATGTTCTCTTTTTAAAAAAGAAGACTTACATATGGTTTTTAATTCACCAAAGAAGAAGATGTTAATATGGTTTCTACCCAAAACAATTTTTTGGAAAAAATGCATAGAATGTTGGAATAAAAGGAGAATGGATTGGGCCAGTGAAGGCTTTAATGCATTTAAATTATTGTAATTACAGTCTAATATGGTATAAAATACCTTGATAGGTCCCAGAACGACTTAAAACATATAAATAAATAAAAATAAATAAATAAAAATAAAAAAAAGTTATGTCCAGAGACAATTTATTACATTTTGGGGAGAGGGGGTCATGGAAAACATTTTTGTGTAATTTTATTTTACTTTTAGGTGATTTTTAAATTTTTCTTTTATTGCGAATAATAAGAAAGTTACGTCTAGAAACAATAAATTAATTTTTTTATGTAATTTTAGTTTACCTTTTATTTGGTTTTCAAACCTCTCTTCTAAGTATTGCGAATAATAAGAAAGTTACGTCTAGAAACAATAAAAATAAAGACTGGAAGAATTAGCAAGAGAAGAATAAGAGAAGAATAAGAAGAAAGACGAGAAGAAGAAGAAGAAGAAGAAGAAGAAGAAGAAGAAGAAGAAGAAGAAGAAGAAGAAGAAGAAGAAGAAGAAGAAGAAGAAGAAGAAGAAAAAAGGAGGAAGAATCAGAACCATAGAAAATAATGCATGGTTACAAAACAGAATAAGGATAAAAAATGTGAGAAACGTTTCAATTTGGATCCACACTATTTCAAAATGTATAAATGCCACAATCAGGTGTACCTGGGTACGTGTTTGAAGGATTGAGGCTCGTATGTGGCTCGTCTGTGATTAGCTGTACGTGAATTTTTCTTCTATAACTGGTTTAATTACCTTAGTAGGTACTATTTATTAAAAAATTGACTGAGGACTTTTTGATTAATTATTTAAAAAGTAATTTATTTTATTTTAACTTTTATTTTAAATTTGAAATTTCGTTTAGTTTTTCTATATTATTTATTTATTTATTTATTTATTTGGTTACAGCCACCCAACAGCCTAAGACAATTACTGGGTGGTAATACGTACATTTTAAAATAATATCGTCGGCTTACAAGTAAAGAGCACTAACTCCAAAAACATGGTTTTGAGATATTGACAAATTTAACTTTCATTGTTGTTTTTTATTTTTTGTAATAATTGTTTTTGGAAAAAAACTACCGCAAATTGCAATGACATGTTTGGACATAATAATGTCCCATTTGCAGTTAAATAAAGAAAAATTAAAGTAGTTTAATTCAACTAATTTTAAAAAAAGACATGGACTTAGTGCCTTTTACTTGTAGGCCCACGACGTTGGCTTACAAGTAAAGAGCACTAACTCAATACAATAATATAAAAAACAACTATTTAAAATTAAAACCCTTCTATTAATTAAACGTAATGTATAACTATAAAGTAGAAAACAAGATATTTACATACATTTTCAAAAACTAGATTTTTAAAAGAAGGATTTCGACTTTTTGATTGTTTAAAGAACGTTTCCAAAATTAATAATAATAATTAATTAGTATTAATTATATGAAACTGCTTACTATGCACGAACTAAGACAGTTTTCAGAGGTCATCGGCAGTGCCGGCAAAGAAGCATCTCCTAAAGTCAATAATTATAATGAATCATTATTAATGATAAAACACTTCACGGCGCATTTCTAAGGGCTGTTTTCTGAGCTTGCCGCGAACTTTAGTTTTTTTTAATAATCTTGTTATTTCTGTTCTGTCTCTATTCTATCAACTTTAACATAGCAAAATTTGAATTCGTTTGTCAGTACAATACATAACGCGATATTGTATCATATAAATGATTCAAGCAATCATATTTTTATAAATTAACTCTTTTTAGAAAGTCGCTTAGTGCAGAAACATTTGAAATAATCTACAAGTAAAACGCACTAAGTGCACTAAGTGACTCAGTGCCTATTGCCAGATAAAATTTTAATCAAAATCAAATTGGTGCATTTTGTATAGTGGGTAACTTCCCTTGGCAGTCCACCTAGAAGTTAGTTCGGTTTACCTATACATAGATCATCAAAAATTAATTACAGTGCCATTAAAATCCCATTTTTGCAAAAAAGTGACTTAGTGCCTTTTACTTGTAAGCCGACGATATATAATATATCTTAAGATAACACAAAATAAAGTGTAATTTAATTACTGTAATCTAATAGCTTTAATTTTACAGTGAAAAATGTCACAACTATCTTGCAGGTTGTTGTAGGTGTTGCATTATCGACAAATAGAAATTAAAAACTTTCGTATTCTTAAAAGATAAAAATCGAATGTCGTTTTTTTCTTTCACCGATATATATATACGTATGTATTGTTAATATGTATAGTTAATATTGTTGTGGGTAACAAATTAGTCGTCAAATGTTTCGATTTATAAAAATTTCCTTCATAATTCGGAAAAATTATTCCGTAAGCCTATGTTTCTGTGTTTATTTTCAACGTTGATGAGTCATAACTGAGTTTACGCCGAATACTCATAATAAATTAGCAAGTAATTCAGTTTTATGTTTTTATAAAGTTGTTTTCATAATCAACATATTTTTTAAAATAAAAAAGAAATTAAACTTTAATATAAACAGAACAAAAATTAACATAATTTTTCCCAAACACAGGCGAGCATTAATATGTAGAAATTGTTCAGTGAGTAACTAAATACTTTGAAAGCAATTAGAAAATATAAAACCAAAGTTTTTATTAATTAAATGAAATGCAATTATAAAGTCCACATAAACAAAACCTTTATTTGTTTTTCTTTATATTAAATTGCTTTTAAAGTTTTCGGTTACCCGCGAAACTTTTGTACCGAATCTAATTCAACTGACAAAAATATATTTTACCTTTTTTTATTTAATAATATCCACCTTATTAATACAATATTATTAAATTAGTATGTGGAATTCGTTTAATTTCATAAAGGAATGTCGCCTTTTTCTCTCTCTATCTTTCTTTATCTCTCTCGTCCCCTCTCTCGTTCTCTCTCTCATTCTCTCTCGTTCTCTCTCTCTCGTTCTCTCTGTCTCTTTCTTCTATTTTATATTTTTTTATTTCTTTCTCCTTCTTTCTCTCTTACTTTCTCTCTTTCTTTCTCTCTTTCTATTTCTCTCCCTTCCCCTCTCTCTCTCTCTTTCAATCTCTTTCTCTCTCTCTTTCTCTCTCGTTGTCTCTTTTTCTCATTTTCTTTCTCTGTATTCCTCTTTTTTTTCTCTCTTTGTTTATATTTCTCTCTCTATCTCTCTTTCTTTGTCTCTCTCTTTTTCTCTCCCTTCCTCTATCTCTTCCTCTATATCTTCCTGTATCTCTTCGTCTTCCTCTATCTCTTCCTCTTCCGCTATCTCTTCCTCTTCCTCTATCTCTTTTACTTTCTCTCTCTCTTTATCTCTCTCTCTTTCTCTCTCTTTCTCTCTCTCACCGGTGACAACCATGGTACCACTTAATCAATCTATCCTATAATTTTGATTTTTTTTTAATAATTTTTTTTCTGTCAGGCAAGTAAGGTGTCGTCCATAAATTACGTCATGCAAATTGACCAAAATTCATACACTTCATACCCCGTTTCTCGCGTTATTAAAGGGTGTAGAGATTTCATATTTTGGCTAGCCCCCCTAACACCCTCCTATTGGGGGGGTATGAAATCTCTACACCCTTTAACAACGCGGAAACGGGGTATGGAGTGTATGAATTTTGTTCAATTTGCGTGACGTAATTTATGGACGATCCCTAATCTTTACTCACCAGTTTTTAACTGACCTCTCTAAAAGAAGGAGGTTTTCAATTCTACGTGTGGCATATTACGGCTAATTAAGTTTTAATGAACATTTTTGCATCTTTTGGAGGGTATGTATAATCCTGTGGTAGTCTGATCCTAATTTGGGACTTCCGGATATTTCCGGATAAGCCGGATAACTAAGTTAATTTTTATTAGGAAATATTTAATTAAAGTTAGTACGAGAATTAGTATGAATTCAAAGGCCTTTTTTTAGTTTAGTTTTAAATTTCGAAAAAATCTTGTAGAAAAGAACTATATCACTTCCTAATAAAATGGTAATGTAAATGCCGCAATGCTGTCTTGTTCTAAGAAGAATTATTTATATGTTTAGCTTTTGAAAACTCGCGCTGACTGCAGAACATTTTAAAGGACGTGTAACTTTTAAACGTTTTAATGTAATTTCAGTTCTATCTAAAAACTTTTTATTATTTTATTTTTATTTTTTTTTTTTTTACAGAGGTTTTCTTCTAAAATGATCTAACCTAAGATTTAGTGTTAAAAGAAACGATCCCTACCATACCTAAGGGAACGCTCAAGTATTACGTAACGCTCCTAGGGGGGTGGGGGTCATTTTGGAGTGTTACGTCCATGTTAATGGTATAGGAAAATAGCGTTACAGGGGGGTGGGGGTCCAAAATGACCAAAATTTGCGTTACGTAATACTTAAACGTTTCCTAACTTTATAAACTCCTCAAAACATTTCTAATTTTATATGAAAACAAAATGGCCGTGTGGATTTGGCAAGTAAATAACGAGTCAAAAGAAAAAGAAGAAGAATAAAAAGAAAAAGAAGATGATGAAGAGTAACTTTGGACTTTTTGGACAAGTCTGGTTTGGAAGACGAGGTTTGATACCCGCAAATAGACAAGCCTTTTTTCAAAAAAAATGAGCATCGAATAAATTTAGACTTAAACGTTTTTTTTAGGCACAACCGCAGGCACGAATTTTGTTATATTCAAAAAATGTGAATATAAATTATGTTGTTAAAATATTTTCAAAAGAATTTATGTTATTTCTCGACTACATGTCACAATTTAATTAATATACAAGATGTTTAAAAATAAGTTTTATCGCCTTTCGCCTTTCGGTTTGTGTCCCAAATTTCACCCTCATTGATTAATAGCAATTATTATACGCTCATCGAATAATATATCTACTATTAAATATATTTTATGGTTTTTAATTAATATTATTAATATTTTTACTAAAGACAAAATATTTTAAAATTATAGAAAAATCTTAATATAGAGGAAAGTCGCCTAATTTCGGATACCATTTACAATGTATTCAATATTTAATACTCGGTATTACTTTTTGATATTTTTTTTATATAACCAGATACAACTTATTATAGCGAACCATGATTTATTATAAAACTAATTTTATTACAGTTTATTTTTTCCAAAAAACACGGTTAAAAAAAATCAGCGCATTTTTGTGCATTTAAAAAAGGGCTCCTAATTTCGGACATATCCGAAAAAAAATTTTCAAGAGTAGATCTGGATCCCATTGCTTATGTTTCTTGTTATTCCTTTACATTTAAGTCGTAATTTAATCATTAAGCGATTTTCTACGAAATACTATAGGAACTATAATTTTAGATTCCCAATTTCGAATATCTTCGTATCTTAGGTAATTTTCGTTTTTTCAAAATTGTTTATCTTAGTTTGTTGTATCATTATAAAAAAAATAATTAATGGTTGGTTATCCTGAATAATAATTACCTTGAGGATATCCGAAATTGGGAATCAAATGCACAAAAATGGTCTATCCGAAATTAGGCAACTTTCTGCTTTTTAGATTAGAAATTTGTAGAATGTTTACGTTTTCAAATTGCTTAATTATGAATAGTGGATCAACTTAACTAACATTATAACTTTCCCAAGACAGAATCACGAACTTTTATAACGATTATTTATAAAATAAACAAGCATAATAATGCAACTGAGCACAAAACTGCCATTTGCAATATAAACGATTTGTGCTGCCATTTAAAGGGGAGAAGCTCTACCGTTATCATATTACAGGACGGATTTAGTTTGACTTTTGGCTTCACATAAAAGTAGGTTTCTGTTTACCTTTGCAGAAATTATCTTAAATACACTACTATCCGAAATTTGGAAACCATCCGAAATTAGGCGCATTTCCTCTATCTTTGTTTTTAAGAAAATTTTCTAAATAAATATATTTCTTTTTTTTCAGGATTAAGTTAAAAATGTCTAGACTTTTTTCCTTCCTCTTGCTTAAAAGGAAAAGGCCAACATATATTATTTATTTTACTTCTATTTCTCTAGGTAGAAAGGCACTATTTTATTTAACTGTAACGTAAACCATGCTTTGTTTTCCATTTTTTACTTACATGCAGTAGTATAACATAGGGTTAATTTTCCTTTTATATAACCATACCTAACCAGGTTATTTACTAACCTATTTAAGTAAATATTTTTCATTCTATATTTGTTGATATAAACTCATAATACCAACAAATTTCGAAATAGGATTGGACTTTTATAATAGTATATTAAAGTACTAGTTTCATAACATACGTTTTTAGCGCACGAGTACAAGTTTAGAAAACGAGCCGCTAGCGTCGAGTTTTCTAAAGTACTAGTGCTCTAAAAACGTGTTATGAAACGAGTGCTTTATACAATTTTTTTATTTAGCTCTAAAATTTAAAAAACTTACATTTAAATTGATGACTGATTTTTGTTTTAGGTTGGCATTACAGTTTACACTATGTTTAAAATTCTAAGAACAAATGATATTTTGATATATTTTACAGTCATCTCTTCTTTTTTTACTGCAATTAACCAGTCCACAATTTTAACACGGTAAAAAATAACCCAAACACAAAATTTTGTAAAAAATTAAACTTTAAATCGATATTGACATTTGCACGCAAAACGTTAAGCAAGTCCTTGTGTAAAATTGATTAAAAATTATTAAAGAAGAATATATGGTTTATACACCTAAAAATCTCTCCAAAATTGCAAATGCTACATTAGACAAGTTACCATCGAAATCGCGAAAAGTGTACGATTTAGCCTACGAAAAAAAATTAAATTGAGCTAAGGAAGGTTTAACTTTATTTCGAAAGGGTTTTATTGGCCTATTTTAATAAAAAAAAATATACTTTATTACTGAATAAATTAAATTCAAAAATTAATATTTAAAAAATATATAAATAGGATGCTTGAAGAAAAAATAGTATGGTTCTCTCAGAGGAAAGGTGCTTTTTTACTCGTCTGTAGTTTCGCGTCGTCCGTAAATTCTACAGACTAGTCAAAAAAAGCTTAACTTTTCCTCTGAGTAAAACAATATACTATTTTTAGTTGTAAGAAATATTTTGTATGATTTGAAGAAGATATCCTTTTCATATCCAAAAATAAGAATTTATTTCAAGTCATGTCTCAGAGTAGCCATAGTGTGTCAACTATACACAGCACGTACTATACAATATAAGAACCTGATTGCGGTATTGAGGTCGCTGAAAATAACATTATCTAATAAACAAGTTTTATAACAAAAATATACAATACAGAGTGGAGATTTAAGATAGAAACTAGTCTGCGATTTTTTCTCCAAAAAAAAATTCATATTCCTGAAATCTTCATACCTTGGCTAAAAAAAAACATTTAGAAAACGGCATATTGCCTTCTCTATTTGACGCAATATTCGATCAGTTCTTTTTATTTTTGATTTTCAATTTTTTACATCGGATTCGGTTTCAGCGACCTCAAAAATACCGAATAATTTTCGCTAAAGAATATTAATTTTTTTAAAATTTTCGACGCCATATTGGATCCGCCATTTTGAATGTAAAATTACTAATATCGTATTCGGTTTCAGTAACCTTAACAACCCTTAGATACCCATTTTCAAAAATATTGATATAATTTTACTATATTTTGAATTTAAAAAAAATCTATTCAGAAATATCGAAGAGACAATTTTTTTTTGTATTATAATGACGTCACCAAATGAAATTTTCGTATACTATAGTATTTCCGTATATGGGAACGTTCTAGTATTACGTAACGCAAATTTTGATCATTTTGGACTAAAATAAAGAATGAAATAAAAATCCTATTAATTGTTCTTAGGTTGGTTGCTTAATCTGTTTATTTACAAAACATAACCTCAAATATGAAAAGGTAAATATGAATTTATTTAATGTTTATCATATTTATTATTAACTATATATTATTATTATTATATATTTTAATATCGTTACCAGTTTCTACATTTCAAGAAATTATTTTTATGACGAGCGTTATTTCTGTTATAGCTAACAAAATGCCAAGATTTTTTTACAAGGGTTGCAAAAGTCCAAACGAATTTCGCCTAGGCTTTAAATTTAAGGTATAAAGAAAGAACTTTTTACCTTTGGTCAAAAATATTTAAATATCAAAACTCGTAAAAGTACTATAATAGTCAATAAAAACACAATATTTAGTAAAACACACAAAAACTGAAATCAAAACGATATCAAACGCAGCTCACACAATTACAGTGGATAAAGAAAATGGCGTTACTGATAGTGGAGCCAACATAAAACCTAGAAGAATTTTTTTTCTTTATGTTAGTGATATTACCTCTATCCTTTTTGGGTAAAACTTTTGTCCCTGTCTATTCTAAATGGAGAAATCTCCATTGGCTTACGACGCAGGCGCATCTTGCGTTTCCATAGTAACTGAAAGATTGTTTACAAGCGAGAAGGTTTAATAATTAATATGTTACCGTTACGTAACAGTACCTTTAATGGAAATATAGTAGTTAGTATAGTAGTATACTAGTATACTTCTGGTATATTAGTTTGTTTTCTAGAGAAAGCTATTTAGACTTAGTTTTAATGCTAGAAGTGATGATTAACTAGAAAATTTGCAACGCTGGAAGAGAAAATTTCATGCAACGTTTGAAGTGGTTTCGCAAACGTTAATGTGTTGTTTTTAACAGTGGGTTTAGCAGTGTCCTTAATTATGCATTCAATGTTTTAATTAGATCAGGCCGCGGCCAAAGCGACAGTCCTGATTACATTAGTTTCAGTGCGGTAAAGGCGTATCCCCTCTACGGAATTACAGTATTAGAACTTTAACGATTCTATATTTTACTTTCTGTATATATATATATATATATATATATATATATATATATATATATATATATATATATACATAAATATTGCATTCCATTAAAAAAAAAAACAATTTTTTTAATAGAATGCTATATTTTTAACCGACTTCCAGAAAAGGAGGAGGTTCGACGTGTGACTTTGTTATCTTTTTTTATGTTTGCGTCCGAATAACTTTGGAACTGATGAACGGAATTTGATGAAACCCTTTGCAACTTTGTTTTGTTTTTGTTTTGTTTGTTTGTTTGGACTTTTGCATTCCATTAAAAAAAAAACAATTTTTTTAATAGAATGCTATATTTTTAACCGACTTCCAGAAAAGGAGGAGGTTCGACGTGTGACTTTGTTATCTTTTTTTTTATGTTTGCGTCCGAATAACTTTGGAACTGATGAACGGAATTTGATGAAACCCTTTGCAACTTAAAGAGAACATTCAAGAGGTGGTCCCGTTTTAATTTGACGCTCGGATAATGCCGGGTAAACCGGATAATTAAGATAAATATAATCGTTTTAACGCAATTACACTTAAAACCGGCTTAGTTTGGTTCTAATACCAACCAAATTTTTAGAAAATGATCGGATAACTCGTTTGGACTCGTTATTTGATTATTACTTAACGCTTAAAGTTTAACAAAGATTTTCTTTAGTATTTCGTTTAGAATAAGGTTGGTTGGATGACGTCACAACGCACTAATAGCTTAGATGACGTTACAAATCTACAAGTTTCGTGAGAGAGAATATATTCTTCGTTTATGTATACCATATTCTTATGATTTCATATTTGAGAATATATTCTTCTTTCAAACATACCATATTCTTATCCTTTCATACACTGAAAAAAAGGATCCTTTGCGGTAATGGCATATAAAATTAGGCCAAATGCTTCGCACTCTTGAATACGTCCAAAAGCGCCTTCTCTTAACATGAAAATATAATTCACTTGCCAAGATCTTTCTGATTCTTTAACTTGAAATTCATTCATCTTGTGTGAAATGCAAGTGGTCTTGTCTCAAAAGAAAAATTCTTGGGCCAAAGTATTTAAAATTATTTAGTTTTTAACAATCTTAAAACACAATAAAAGGTTTTTGCCTCAAATGCGCCAGGTCCAAGAGAACAGTATTTCAAAAGTGAAACTTTTCTTGGGGCAAGATAAATACTTTTATCCAATACACACAGATAATAAGACAATTGCGAGCTTTATTTTAAATAGATAAACTCAATAATAACCCCCGCGTGGCTTTTACTTTATTGAGTGGATAATTATTTATATTACCCACTCAACTGTCACTTGTCAAATTATTTTCTTGTAAATGTCATTAAAATTTTTAATAAAAATATGAATTCCTAAACCGATAGTGCCCTCTCGAAAATTAACCTGCTTGGCTGACGCCTCTCAGGTTAATTTTCTCATGAGCAATATCTTACTTTACCCACTAGTACCATAAATAACTATTGTTAGAAGATACATACCTTTTAAGATAAAAGAATAACTGCCAACTGTTGACTACTTTGAGCCAAGAACGTAATTTTTTTCAGTGTATTTAAAGCACAATTTCACTTTAAAGGAGAATATATTCTCTTCGTTATATCCAAATCACACATTCTTGATTTAACACTTTATTTTTTTCTGTATATCTTTACAGTGTATTTTTTTAACTAGTTGGATTAATACAATAGTCTGCATAATTAACCGTCGAAGCGCTACCTACAGAGGCAAAATAGCAAACTATGATTAAAGTTATGCTATGAAACTCGGGTATTCAATATCTAGTTATCTGGCAATAGTCCGTCTGCCATGGGTCTTTTGTGGACTCGAAATTGGAAATGGTTTTGCCATTCAAACTGAAACAATCGCAAATTTATTACTGATTCTTGTGTTGTTACAACATTAACATATTTTTGATCCCAACATACAGACATGTTTATTTACTTGTCTTGCAATTTACGTATTAATGATTACACAGGTCTGCATGTAAAGATTTTTCTACTGTACTCAGAGACAACAATAGATCCCAAATGCACCGATGACCTAAGAATATTCTTTATTTTTTCTAAAAAAAATACGCTTATCAAAACTTTTTGTGCATTTGAAAAAGGGTTCCTAATTTCGGATAAAAAAAATTTTGCGTCCGTCTGTCTATCTGTCTGGGTGTAAACTCTCTAACTCCATTTCTACATAACATATCGACTTGCGGTTTTTTGCATATTGTTTCTTATCGTATTCCGAAGAGTTGATTAGATTTTGGGGGTAAACGATTGGGGGTAAGGGGGTAAAAATAAGGTAAAACTCCTATTTTTAGCGTTTTTTGTTTATAATTAAGGCAATTATTATTGTATTTGGTTAATTTAGCACTTATATAAAAGATAATTTTAAATTGGTCAAAAAATGTTATAAAGAACGTTTTCCTAAAACGCATTGTTTTCGAGATATTGGCGTTTAAAGCAGTAAAAGGTTTTTTTACCATATCTCACATATTTATAACCCGATTTCAAAAAATTATATTTCAAATAAAAGCTCTTTTTAAACCCTATAAAAAATGTTATATACAGATTTTTGCTAGAATATAATGTTTTAAAGATACAGAATTTAAAATCAAACAAAACACCTAGTTTCAAATTTGCAAACTGAGCCATCTAGGGTACAAATTTTAATCTTCCATTCATTTGTTTTTAAAATCAATCAAAAATTGTAATTAATAAGTTCAACTTGCATCCAAGTAAAAACATATTTTTATTATTAATTTTAATTATATATCAAGTGTACAAGAAAAGCTAAAGTTTAATATAAATATTATACAAGTTAGTTTGTGCAGTGAGGAGTAGTAGTAAAATTGTAATTATGTTATGCTACCCTGGTCTAATAGCATGTTATAAGTTTTTCCAATAGTGCCGATGTTTTGACAGGGTGCTTGCAACGTTTCATCTAGCTTGAAATTTATTAAAAGCATACTTTTTTAAGCAAATGCCACATTCATTTGGTTTAAAAAGTCTGTTTTTTTTATTGAATCTTCTGGATAAATTTTATTAAAATTTTCTTAACCCCTTCCGCTCCATTATATCCACGTATGGATATTTGTAGGTATAGCAAAATATACCACAATATCCACAGTTGGTTATTTATAAAGAACTTTCACTTTCGGGTTTAGACCGTGTTAATGGATTTTCACTTTCCGACGTTTCGTCTCTTACTACTAGAGACATCTTCAGGGATTAATCTGAAACTAAGTTTCGAATCAACTTGTGTCACTATTTATGACGAGTTGTGGTTATTCACCCGTGACGAGGTTTTTCCTATCAAAGACTTCCATATTGCAGGTAAGTGGTAACCAGTGTCCCGATTGATATTGTTAGGATGCTTGATGATTTCTATCGATTCCCGTATCTTCCTTGGCATTTTTCTGTTTTCTGTTAATATTTGTTCCCTAGACACAGAACTCCTTAAACTAACCAAAGCCTTGACCATGAACGGTTATACCAAAAAAGACATTAATAAGACCATATACAAATACAGAAATCCCAGACCCAAACAACAGGACAATAGTGACAATGACAGACAGACACAAGTTATACTTCCCTATGTAAGCGGTATCACGAATAAAATAGGTAAACTTTTGAAGAAGTCAAATATTAAGCCTATATTTCGGTCCAACCAAAAATTAGGTCAATGTTTGACTTCAACAAAAGACAAAATACCCCTGAGTTCAGAAGGCGTATATAAAATACCCTGCTCCTGTGGTACGGTTTACATAGGTGAAACTAAGAGAAAAATTTCTACAAGACTTCAAGAGCATGAGCGCAATATAAGAAAGAAACAAATTTCCTTATCGGCAGTAGCCGAACATGTACATGAAACAGGTCATAAAATCAATTTGTCTGAAACAAAACAAATATTAACAGAAAACAGAAAAATGCCAAGGAAGATACGGGAATCGATAGAAATCATCAAGCATCCTAACAATATCAATCGGGACACTGGTTACCACTTACCTGCAATATGTAAGTCTTTGATAGGAAAAACCTCGTCACGGGTGAATAACCACAACTCGTCATAAATAGTGACACAAATTGATTCGAAACTTAGTTTCAGATTAATCCCTGAAGATGTGTCTAGTAGTAAGAGACGAAACGTCGGAAAGTGAAAATCCATTAACACGGTCTAAACCCGAAAGTGAAAGTTCTTTATAAATAACCAACTGTGGATATTGTGGTATATTTTGCTATACCTACAAATATCCATACGTGAATATAATGGAGCGGAAGGGGTTAATATTTGCAATTTTGGTGAAGGCCCCCTTTAGTGCAATAAATAACTGTCAGCAGTGATTTCCAGCCTGTATGAAAACATAATATTTCAATTTAAAAGTCCATTATAATATCGTCACTTATAAACAAATAAATTTGATATACCACCTTGGAAATATCTATAAAAATGCTGCTTTAAACCTTCATAAATCTTAGTTTAGGTAGGTTAAACTTTTCTCAGCGCTGACGTTACAAGTAAGTTTCAGTTTGAGAATATCATCTTTTTGATATATAGCCCCTGAAAGTAACCCGTCGTATATACCCTGCGTCTGAAGCTGACTTATACACCGAACTGCATGCAAATTTATTTTAATATAACCTTCTGCTAAGTATTTCAATATCGGACCACTGTCTTAAGGCATACACCCTGCTTTTTTTAAACAGATTTAACAAAAGAAAAATGCAAAATATGTTTTTTTACTACTAGCTTTAGAACGTACCATTATTTATCTTTATTTAATCCGAGAAATTAAATCTCTGCATCTAGAACAATAATAATTTTTTCTCTCCTAGTAGGAGTTAATTTTATAAACAATTAATAACTGTCACTTGATTTTCCTGGAATTGTAAAGACATGACATTGCTTAATAATTTTTACCCAATACATGCAGATAATGAGATAATTACCAGCTTTATTTTAAATAGATAACCTTACTTTATTGAGTGGATAATTATTTATTTTACCCACTCATCTGTCACTTGTCAAATTATTTTCTTGTAATGTCATTAAAATTTTTAATAAAAATATAAATTCCTAAGCTATTTATTGGATAAAACCTTGTATGGCACTCATGGGTAAACCGATAGTGCCCTCTCGAAAATTAACCTGCTTGGCTGACGCCTCGCAGGTTAATTTCTCATGGGCAATATCTTACTTTACCCACTAGTACCATAAATAACTAAAATTTAATAAAATAAAATTTAATATTATTTTGCCATCGGATAAAAAAGAACATGGCAAACATTATATATTCAATAAGCACTTAACCATATGTTTTTACACATTTTAAAAATATAAAAACGCACCTAGTACTGTCAACTTTTAGTGAATAAATTAATGTATTCAGTTCTTTTTAAAAATCGCGATTTAAAAGGCTACTTGTTTTTTCGCTATTAAACCAGAAAACATTTTATTTTATTGCTGATAAAAAAACGTTTAAATAATATACAATAATATACACGTCCGTTAGACTGAACTATAACTACGGTAGAGAAGACTATAATAGTTAATAATTAGAGCCTTTAGGCAACGTTCAAGTTTTACGTAAAGCAAATTTTGATAATTTTGTCGAATAAAACATAGTCGAATTTTGCTTTCTTTTTAATGTAAAGAAAATAAATTATTTTAAATAATTAGCTATAATTCAATAAAAAAAGGTAGCCTTCAGAAATGTTGCAGATTTTTTTTTGTATTCTCTATTAAATAGTGTTGTAAATATTTTATTTAGAACCCAGAGGCGTGCGTATGGATTTCCTCAAAAATACTTTATTTAATAAAACGTACGCCACTGATTTTTTTAGAACGCCAAATGTAGAGAGGATTTCTCATTCAATTTAGAAACTTTTTTGTATCTTACAATTTTTTGATAACTCAACACTAAACAAAAAAAAAACATTAAAAACCAATTACTGAATTTATGAATAAAAAACAATGAGATCAAAATCAATTTATTTGGTGCAATAAAAACAAAAATCAACAAAACCAAAAAATAAGATGGCCGACCTGTCAAATTATTTAAAATAATTTTTTTTCTGTACATCAAAAAGGAAACAAAATTCGACTGTTTTATAAGACAAACTACCTTTTTTTTTTCGATTAACTTTCAACTGGTAAAATCCTGATGATATAAACTGTATATGACTTGAGTACAAAAAATACACTTTTTAACGAGGGTTTTTAGTTTATTTTCTCTCCGGATAATAAAAACGATTTTATTCGACAAAATTGTTGTGTCTGATAATAACCAAAACATTTGATGAACCATAACAATATTTTAGCGGCCATAAAAGCCCTAATTGTAAACGTGTTAATGGTATTCGAAAGGAAAATGGTTTCGTGAAATAATTCAATTAAATTTAATTAGCAATTCAGCCTGTTTATGTCAATAAAATGCTAAACATGAACAATTAAAACGTGCCGTTTATATACAAATTCCTTCTTAAATTAAAGCATTCTGTTGTTAATATAACAAGATTCAAGATTTAGTAGTATTAAATTAATACTGTTGCCCAAAATGGCAAAAAACAAGAAAAATTTTACAAATTATAGCAAATATTACCGATATTTTTTATAGATTTTTGCAAGACTTCTAAAAATATGTACTTACTAACTATACTTTATATTAAGAGATAATGCAATACTGTTCACTGTGAATAGTAGGGAAAATGGATTGGCAGAGCTGGGAATTTGGCAAAGGCATTTTTTTTTTCTTTGGTGGAGGTGTTAGTTAAATTAAAGTGGTAAAGTAGTACAGTTGGGAATTTTTCAGAGAGGTGAGGAATGTTTTTCTAGTCATCAAAATTTTTCATCAGGGTTAAGGTAAGATGAGTTGGGAAATTCTTCACATTTAGTTGGAAAGTTTTTGATCAGGTGGTTGACTCGAGATTCTGTGCAAAAACCTTGTGTGAAATTGATTAAAAATGATTGAAGAAGAATATATGGTTTATACACTACAAATCTCTCCGAAATTGCAAATGCTACATTAGACCATCGAAATCGCGAAAAGTGTACGATTTAGCCTACGAAAAAATTTAAAATGAGCTAAGGAAGGTTTAAGTTATTTCGAAAGGGTTTTATTGGCCTATTTTAATAAAAAAAAAACATACTTTATTACTGATTAAATTAAATTTAAAAATTAATATTTAAAAAGTATATATAGGATGCTTGAAGAAAATATAGTATGTTTTACTGAGAGGAACAGTGCTTTTTTTACTCGTCTATAGTTTCCGGACTCCGCTTCGCGTCGTCCATAAAGTCCATAAAAGTCCATAAGGTCTAGTAAAAAAAAACGCTTCACTTTTCCTCTTAGTAAAACAATTTACTATTTTTTGACGCTCCTGCAGTTTGTTTATTTTTTACCCATTAGAATAAAGATATGTTTATTTTTAATATAGTAAAGTTTCAGGTGATAACAAATAAATTTGAATCCAGTAAAAAATAAAATGTCTTAACATGGCAACAATTGGCTCACCCACCTTATAAAAATTATGCAGACTAGATCTTGACAAGTCGGTTAATTCTTGATAATGAAAATTATAATATGAGAAAACTGGATGAGGCAGGTTAATGAGGTCAAACAGGAAAACAGCATTTCGCTCTCAGTCGGTGCAATGTTATTTGAATTCCATTGTCAAACTTTCCACTTTGGGGGGGGATGCGGAGGACGTTCTGCCTCGAAATGAAGCCATATTTGTCTGCATTAAGCTAATATATCCTTATTTACTTAGAATTAGGGTATGTTTTTGAAGTTTAGGGTGACTATCGAAAAACTAGATGAACTCGCTTTAAAGAAATAAAGAAGGATATCGTTTTAAAGGTGAGTGACATGCAAAAATATGAAAAGAAATTATGAAAAACTGTTTAATAAGTTTATTTGTTAATTTTGATCGAAATAATTATTCGTTAACAATTTTTGTATTATCGTAAACCTGACAACAATGCTAAAAAGTCCAAAATGGTAAAAACTTGCGTTACGTAATACTTGAACGTTCCCTTAACCGTATTCTTTGCCTTAGATGGTTTAAATTTTTCACCTAGGTGGTGCGATTTGGTAACTTTATAGGGATTTTTATGGTAAATAAAGCATGGTACTTTAAGCAGCAGGGATAAGTTGGTCTCTGAAAGCACATTGGCCAATCCTAAGATGAAAATTCCCTATAAAGTTACCAAATCGCACCACCTAGTGTGAAAAATTTGAACCCCCTAAGGCAAAGAATGCGATTAATGGCTGCCATTCATATTAGCCACTCGTTCAGACACCATTCCTGTTCCCCCACTTCTCTAGTTCATTGTTCTACCCAGACATATTAATGTTTTAAAACACTAAATTGCTATTTATCATTTCTGCCGTTCAAAATATTTAAATATGACAACCACGCAAGGTAAGGTTTGTTTTCGAGTTTAGAGAGCAAATTGCTCTTCTAAATGTTGGTGGTAAACAACACTCTTATATTTTAAACTAGTAAATAAATGGCCGACTGTAGCAAAATAATGTTCTTGCTTTAAGAGTTTTTTTTGCACTTACCTCCTCCCTCTCACCCTCCTCTCGTTATTGGTTTCTTTCCGTATTTTAGACTTTACTAGGTACTCATAGATGGCACTTATGTTACGTTCCCAAATGGTAAAACATGCGATATAATTAAGCTTATTAATTTTATTCTTAGTCCTAAATTCCTATTCTTTTGTTCTTATTTTTTATTTTATTAAGGCCAAAAACTAGCCATTTAGATTTTTTTTCGTTACAAAAAAAGAAAAAATATAATTATGGTTTAAGGCATATCCACAAGCTCGCATAACAACATAGTACATAAGAATGCGGTGATTGGCTTACAAAATACATGGCGGCACTTTTGTTGTTATGCCCTTACCTATATTTAGTTTTTATTACTGTTGATACAATCCCGATTTCCACTGTATACTGTTTTTCTACGACTGCTTTAGAATGTAAGCAAATACACACACTTTTCCAACACAGAATGAATCCATTCTAGCTCTAGATACGGTATGAGTATTCCGTATCAAGTGTTAGAATGAGCACATGTAGTGCCATCTCTTGTTTGTAAAAGTAAAGAAAACTGTATCAAAATTAGCCAAAATATATATATTTTACCATGAAATATTGAATAATTTAATGCAATTTAAAGTTTTAAGTTAAAATTACCTAAAGTTTATTAGTTTTTCTTAATATTTGACCAGTTTTTTATCAATTTAGTTCAAAAAATTAAAACTGCTCCATCTATTGTTAAATATTAAAACCTGGTATCTGTCACAACAATCTTACATAACTGTCAATTTTTGCATTATAATTTGTAAATATGTGCTAAAATTAAATAAAAATCTTTTTTAAGTACTGATTTGATAAAATTATTAAATAACATTGATTGCTTTATTTAAAAATATGTGTTTTGTTGTATTTACAATGTCGAGTCACAAAAAACATTGTTTTTAACCTTGTCCGCAGTTTAAAGCCATACAGTGTTTCATATTTGCAGTCGAAGAAAAAGTATAATCTACAACACGTATGGAATAGTCATTCCGCGCTCGCGGGACCATCATACTCGCCTACCGGCTCGTATGAGAAACTTTCCGCTCGCGCGGAATATTGTCTATTCCATACTAGTTATAGAATATACTATTCTATTTGTCTAACATTAGATTAGATTAGATTAGATTAGATTTATTCAGATCCATTGATGTATAGTACAAATCGGATGTAGTCAATACAATATTAGCCAGTATAAAAACATATAAAATTATAATAAATAAGTACACACAAATTAAAATTTAGTGACCATAAAATTCAGAGAGAGAGAGTAAAAACAATTTTCGCTCAGATAATTTTTTGTTCTGTATTTAAATTGGTTGAGGCTGCCAGAGTTTTTGATAAAATTATAACATGTTTGTTCCTGCTGACAAATAGCATTCTGCATAGAAAAACATTCGACATTGAGCAGATATTTATACATCAATTTTTATTGTTTATTTACAAAACAATAGGTACAGGTTTTTGTCATTATACAGCATCGGAGAATTTGCATTTTTCTATCAAAATTTTGATTTTTGTTGATTAAAATTAAAAAAAGTATGTTCCGGGTCATTTTTAGAGCAGACATTTTGGGAAAGTAGGTAATTTTTGTATAACTATACTGCCCTACTATGCTAGAAAGCAGTAACTCCATTTGTCGCATAGCAGCGTTTTCAAATTACTACATTAGAGTTGACGTAAAAATGTTGCTATGCGACAAATGGAGTTACTGCTTTCTAGCGTAGTAGGGCAGTATAAGTGTGCAAAATCTTATTATTTTGCGTGTTTAGACTAAAATCCGTAACACTCCTTTGAATTAGAATCTTAAATTACATTTACACTGAAAAAAAATATTTTAGTCCAAACTACAGACGAGTGAAAAAAAAGCACTTTTCCTCGAAGTGAAACATACTATTTTTTCTTCAAGCATTCTATATATATATATATATATATTTTTAAATATTATTTTTTAATTTAATCTTTTCAGTAATAAAGTATGTTTTTTTATTAAAATAGGCCAATTAAACCCTTTCGAAATAAACTTAAACCTTTCTTAGCTCATTTTAATTTTTTTTCGTAGGCTAAATCGTACACTTTTCGATGGTAACTTGTCTAATGTAGCATTTGCAATTTCGGAGAGATTTGTAGGTGTATAAACCATATATTCTTCTTCAATCATTTTTAATCAATTTCACACAAGGTTTTTGCACAGAATCTCGAGTCAACCACCTGTTTACATAATAAACAAACAAGTTTGAAGTATGGCTATCATCAAAGTCAAAGAGTGCTGCCGCCAGTGGTGGTTTTGCTAACAAACTTTTTTTACGGCGTACAACAATGAACTTATTTTTTAGTCCAAACTACAGACGAGTGAAAAAAAAGCACTTTTCCTCGAAGTGAAACATACTATTTTTTCTTCAAGCATTCTATATATATATATATTTTTAAATATTATTTTTTAATTTAATCTATTCAGTAATAAAGTATGTTTTTTTATTAAAATAGGCCAATTAAACCCTTTCGAAATAAACTTAAACCTTTCTTAGCTCATTTTAATTTTTTTTCGTAGGCTAAATCGTACACTTTTCGATGGTAACTTGTCTAATGTAGCATTTGCAATTTCGGAGAGATTTGTAGGTGTATAAACCATATATTCTTCTTCAATCATTTTTAATCAATTTCACACAAGGTTTTTGCACAGAATCTCGAGTCAACCACCTGTTTACATAATAAACAAACAAGTTTGAAGTATGGCTATCATCAAAGTCAAAGAGTGCTGCCGCCAGTGGTGGTTTTGCTAACAAACTTTTTTTACGGCGTAAAACAATGAACTTATTTTTTTACTGTAAAAAAAAATAGATCACTTCTAACTAGTGTGTTCAGTTATAAAATATGAACATTTTAGTACGCTTGAAGAAAAAATATTTTACTGTACAAAAACAGCATACTATTTTAGCACTTTATTATCATTACAAAGAGGAAAACCATAATATTCTGCCGTTTTGTGTACAATATCACCTCAGTGGGTTAATTGAGAAGATCCTTGTTATAACAGGATCCAGAAACTTGCATAGAATATAATTCCCTAAGTTTATATGTGTTGATTAAGCCACTATACAATATATGTTTATAAAGTTGAGAAAATTTATAGAATATTGTTATTTTTAGACCATTTCCCCTCGATATTTTTGGTTTGGTTTAATTATACCAAATATTGCATTAATTCTTTCAAAGGAAGTTCGCCGTCTTCATCCAATGAAGGCGGCTGGTTAATGTTTAACTTAAGTAATTTAGTTTTTAAGTGAGTATAGACCGTGTTAATGGATTTTCACTTTCCGACGTTTCGTCTCTTACTACTAGAGACATCTTCAGGGATTAATCTGAAACTAAGTTTCGAATCAACTTGTGTCACTATTTATGACGAGTTGTGGTTTTTCACCCGTGACGAGGTTTTTTCCTATCCATATTGCAGGTAAGTGGTAACCAGTGTCCCGATTGATATTGTTAGGATGCTTGATGATTTCTATCGATTCCCGTATCTTCCTTGGCATTTTTCTGTTTTCTGTTAATATTTGTTTTGTTTCAGACAAGTTGATTTTATGACCTGTTTCATGTACATGTTCGGCTACTGCCGATAAGGAAATTTGTTTCTTTCTTATATTGCGCTCATGCTCTTGAAGTCTTGTAGAAATTTTTCTCTTAGTTTCACTTATGTAAACCGTACCACAGGAGCAGGGTATTTTATATACGCCTTCTGAACTCAGGGGTATTTTGTCTTTTGTTGAAGTCAAACATTGACCTAATTTTTGGTTGGACCGAAATATAGGCGAAAGTGAAAGTTCTTTATATCTTAATGGCCGTGAAAGCTTAAAATCTAAAATTTTAAGTGAGTGTTTGTTGCGACTATCACATTACTATCACAGTACTTTCACATTTTTATCAGACTATTACGTAATATTAGTACATAATGCTAATAAAATTTGATTTGAAGAAATGAACATAGTATAATATGCACACAAACGCATAGAGTAAAAAGAACTTAAATTGGTAACATCAACACTGAATAATATCGCAAAAAATGTTAATGAATTTAATTTGAAACGTACAACGTGCAAGATAAGATTTTATTAAGTTTAAAGATAACAAGTTAGCGTTTGCGCAAAGATCATTACACAGTAAGAAGCTTTTTGCGAGTCAAGATAGAAAAACAAACAATATAACCCAGAAATTTGGACTTCGGGGATGGGAATTCCCATTCCACTTCGTTGTGACCCGAATTCCTAGATTACAGGAAGAAAAAATAGGGTACAAATACATATTTGTATCGAGCTGGCCAAATTCCAAAGGAAAAGGCCACGATTCTTTGAAGAAGAAGAAGAAGAAGAATTTTTTAGTGTTCACCATTTTCAGTGTATTTAATTTTCTCGACGTTTAAAGTTTGATGCCATAAAATTTCTGGGTATTGGTTTATGAAAAAGAACAATTCATGAATATATTATTAAGGTTTGAAGGTATACTGTCATTAGTGCGTATGGTAATAATTTAAACAAAATCCCTATTGTAGTAAAAAACATTGAAACTACCCCATTCTATAAGTAAAATAAATAAAAATCTAATTTTTATGGACGATTGAAAAGAGATAAAGATTTAACTTTAAAGCCCTATTAATTTGGTTAAACCGATTTAAAAATCAAGCCCAAGCCACCTTGAAATATTTCATGGAGTAAAATTTTAAGGGGTCTTTCTACCTTCAAGTTTTAAAAATATTTTGTTTTTAAACATTTTTTTATATAGAAAGAAAAAAGATATTATTGTGAAATTTTGTAGGTACATACATATGTTTATTTATATTTAAAGAATACAATTTTTTTTTTTAGATTTTTATTGCTATTTTTGGTCATTTTGCCATTTTTTTTTAAACATCAAAAACGGTGGTCGCCATGATTCCGGCCGTTTGGATCCACTAAAAAATATAGAAAAAAAAAACGGGATATTATTTAGTACCGAAGTCGCTATAGCCCTACCTAAAAGAAATTTTTTTGGCCAAAAAATAACAAAATGGCAGACGTTTTTCTTGAAAATTATTCAAAAATTTTTGAAAAACGTTACCTCAAATATCTGTATCTTAGGATACCTAATGTGAATTTGCTAAATGATTTCTCGTTTCAATCGTTATCTGTAAGACGTCAACAAGCATCAATTATATTTTTGTATAAATTGATCAATAATAAGATTGACTGTATAGAGCTATTAAACTTATTGCAAATAAACGTGCCCAGAGTTTCTGCTAGAATCTCTCCATTTTTTTATGTTAGAACGTCCAGAACTAATGTTTATCTGTTTTCACCTGTGATTCTTATGTGCAATTACTATAATAGTATTTGCTCTAGGGTCGATATTTTAAATACTTCTATTTGCAAAATAAAAAACTTTTTTGCTGCACCTGCTGGTAATGATCACTGATATTGTTATTAATTTACTTAACATAACAAACTCTGTAATTGGGGAAACATGTGTGAGTTTTTGAATAAATAAATAAATAAATAAATAAATAAATAAATTTTGTTATTTTTTAGCCAAAAAAATTCTTCTAGATAGGGCTATAGCGACTTCAATACTGAATACCTACAAACCTACAAAATTTCACAGTGATATATTTTTTCTTTTTATGTAAAAAAAAAAAACAAAATATTTTTTAAACTTAAAGGTAAAAAGATCCCTTAAATTCGTCGTAAAATTTTAAAAATTGCTTAAACTCTTCACAAAATTTAATCTTTATTAGGTTAAATGGTTATTAAAGTAAAGTATTATCGCATATTAACTAAAGCGTAAGACTGAGAGGATGCTTCTCGAGTCTCGAAAACTTCTTAATTATAACTGGGAGCAAATTATTATATAATACGCCATTTATTTGCCTGTTAGCTTTCGTTAAAACATTCATATTACCAACCTATTATAAATTATTTCATAGGATTTTGAAAGTATTACCCTCTTACTATACTCTTCGAGGTTTTTTTAATAAAGAAGATTAGAAACAACATTGTTTTTAAATAAATTTAAAATTTACAGTTTTACGTAAAATCCGAACCTGAATATTGGATAATTGAGGTGCTGACATCCAACCCTTTGAATGTTCCTTAGTAAGGAAAGGAATCGGGTCGAGCCTGTACTCTTCTGGCTTGGCCCTACGCTTTGATGCTAGCGCCGAGCCTCGATGTTTTTATTAATTCTTCTAATATTTTATTTAAAAATGACCAACTTACTTTAAATTTGACTCTATTATATATAATTATTAATGCCCTTTGTATTAATATAATTAATATATTGTATATATTTTAATAAAATTTTCAGAAGTGATTTTTATGCCTCAATACCTTCTAAAATTTAGACTGAATACCTGCTAAAATTTGGACAAATATAGTACATTATCCTGCTTAGCAGAAACGCAGTAAAAGGAGATAGCAATACAGTCGATGTTTATATAAGCAGTCACAGAAACATCGATTGTATTGCTATCTCTTTTTATGCTAAACAGGATAGAAAATGTTCAATTATTTCGTAACGAAAATTTTGACCATTTTTGGCCACCACCCTCGCACCCCTGCAACGCTATTTTCCTATACCATTAACATGGGCGTTACACTCCAAAATGACCCCCTGGGATCGTTACGTAATACTTGAACGTTGCCATAGATATCATGGTAAACTAATTCCTTGCGTTTATAGAATATGATTTTTAATGGGAAGAGTATTTTTGCTGTGACGAGTACAGTTTAAATAACGAAGCAATACCATGTTTTTACTGTTTGTTTTAACTTTAACCATTATAATTCCATAATGGAACACTTTAACAGAAGCCGCGAGAATATACAGGGCAATGAAAAAATAAATGAGAAATTGCAATAGAATTTTTGTTAGTGACTTTTTCTCAACTAAGATTATCAAACTTTCATTTTCCAGAGCTGTCCTAGGACAGCTCTATACGTGTATAAAACTTGACCTATACACACAAAAAAATTAAGTGTAAAATTTTACACTCGCTTAAAACTCAAGCTGTTTCTTATCTATTACACTCAAAAAGATCTAAATTATCATTTCCTCGGCAGGTGGTTAAAAAAAAGTAGTAAAAAGTACAGAGCTGTCCTTGGACTTGCACTAAAATGGTTTCGTACGACCTAATACAATACAATACAATATAAGTGGGGTTGTGAGGCATGGTACTGCCTTTCAAATCACTGCGACCAGTGAGATCTATTGTGAATCCCCTTTATCCCCTTTATCAAACTTTAGGCTTCCAAAGAAGCCTAAGAGGTTTTTGGGGACTACTTGGGATATATCAGCAGGTCTTGGATATACCTGTTCTATATATTGTAGCCGTTTGCGAGCAATGGCTTCGCAGAAGCACATAATGTGTTCGGGCATTTCTGATGCTTCTGAGTATAGACGGCAAATGTCGATTTCAGATTTTCCCATTTTTTTAAGATGATATCTTAACTTCGTACGACCTAACACCTAAACATCAAAAAAACGCAAAAATTATCTTAAAATTAGTTTGCCAGTTTGAGGTTATGTTTTTGACATTTAATTCTTTGACAGCAGATATGTAAAATCAGCTGATTGTCACTTCCCCACCGTTGTCATTGGCAACGGGTGGAAACTAGGGACTAACTACTATCTAGATCGTAGAAAAACAACAAATTTGTTCGGTACGTAATACGGTAATATATTTTCAGTGCAGAGTTCCTGGCTCGCCCTGTATTTGACAATGCGGTCTTTACTTTTGGGGAGAAAAGTTTCATTAAAAAGGTAAATAGCTTTATAAACAGGTTATAAATAAGGTGCCAGTGGCTGATTATACTTTAATGCCCAAACTAAATTTAAAACGCAAAATATATTCTGTAGTGTTTTTACTGAAAACTTTATAGTTGGTATATATTTTAAGTGTTTATTTATCTCAAAAAGGTAACTTGAAAAATACTAACGACGTCAATATAATATTTTCATATAAATTTTTAGATTTTAAGCTTTCACGGCCATTAAGATATAAAGAACTTTCACTTTCGGGTTTAGACCGTGTTAATGGATTTTCACTTTCCGAAGTTTCGTCTCTTACTACTAGAGACGAAACGTCGGAAAGTGAAAATCCATTAACACGGTCTAAACCCGAAAGTGAAAGTTCTTTATATTTTCATATAAAGTTTGAACTTAAAGACACGGTGTAAAAATGTAAAAAAAAAAATAAATATCTTAAAATTAAATTAAAAACATGTACCTAATATTAATAATATATAATATTATCCAGACGGGTCGAATTGATAACCTTCTCTTTCCAGAAATCGGTTAAATATTAAAAAAAAAAAAAAACAGAAAAGAATGTTTCAAAAATATTTTTTCCCAACTTCAGCAACGCGAATTTTTTAAATAAACATTTACAGCAAAAAAAAATGTATCGCAACCAAACTATTGAAAAAATAGTTTTTACATTCATTGTCTACTCACCCCACCCCTGTCAATAACCGAATAATAAATGAAAAAAGTTCGAATTCATAGACATTTAGTCAGTTTCCATTAAATCGACACGCCAAAAGTAAAAAAAAGCCCCAGAATAATTATTTAAGGTTATGTAACTTTTTCTAAACACAACGATGCCAAACTGAAAAAATAATCGAATGTACCCAAATGTGAAAATTTCGAGAAAAAAAAAACGCTTTAAGTTTAATAATCGAAAAAAGTTGGGATTCATTGACATTAGTCAGTTTCCATTAAAACGACGCGCAAAATGTAAAAAAGCCGCAGAATAATTTTCGTATCGGGGATCGCGTCAATGTAAATCTGTTCCAGATGTAAATGAAATCCGTCGCTTGAGACACCATCTAGGGGTCCCGAGGGAAATGTAACTGATCAGTGTCGTCTGTGAAGAATTTTTTACACAGAGAAAAATTATAACCAAAAAAAAATACTGATGTCAACAAAATTATACTTTCTCCCACTTACTCCAGTCCGATTTTTACCAAAAACAATCCCAGCCTAGAATTTACCATTAAAAAATTTAGTGTAAAGGAAAAAAGAAAACGGGAAAAAAGTGACCAAAATTATTTTATTGTGTACTTCAACTTTAAATTATTAATAAGACATAAAAAATATATTTTTTAATTTTTAATATTTTCCAATGAAGAAATTATTATCATTAAAAAATTAAAAAAACATATTTTTCATATCTTAATATAAAGTTGAAATGCACAATATAATAATTTTGGTCACTTTTTTTTTCGTTTGGTAGCATAGCGCGGCTGTAGAGAAAATTCCAGACATGAAGGGTTTAAACTGAGTTCATTTGGTTTCAGCAGGCAAAAATACATAGGAATATCATGGTCCTATCCATGGGGCAGACCACTTTTGTTTTTTTGTGGGCCTGCGTTATCTATTAATAATAACAACGTTGTGGTCATTTTGGCTGGGACACCCGATATAAAGTTAAAATTTATTTGGCTTAAATAATAATTATTTGGATTAAGGAGTTGCGTTCCACCCGTGGAACGGGCAACATGTAGACTTTTGGCTAGAATTTGTAAATCGGCAACAACGTTTATTTTACGCATCAAGTATTTTATGTGAAAATGTGTTTGTCAAGAAAATATTAATACTTCGAAACCGTTGAAATTGATTTTACAATGGAAATTTTGATGTTTGTGGTGTATTTTCGTGGATGATTCTGGATTAGGGTTGTCCACGTATTTTTGTGGTTATGTTGAGAGGAAATTTTATTTATTTGAAATGATTGGAGAGACTCGCTTCAAGTCTCTAATACTTGTATCTGGTCAAAAAGAACGAGAGTTCAAGACCATTCAGATTTTCTGGGTCACTTTAGTTTAGTGTCCAAAAGGTCATTTTAAAGAAGAAGAAGAAGAAGAAGAAGAAGAAGAAAAAGAAGAAGAAGAAGAAGAAGAAGAAGAAGAAGAAGAAGAAGAAAGAAGTATTTGGATTAATATATTCTTTCTGTCTGTGTTGTATTCCTGAGGGATATGTAACAGATCAGTGTCAGCTATGAAGGAGTCCCTACTATTTCAACCATTTTTCTTTTTATTTCTGGATGCTTAATCTTTTTTATTATCAAACCAAGAGGCGCCACACTTTTTATGAGCGAGACTCTTATCATTCAATGTCGTTTAAACTAATAAGACTCTATGAAGATATCACGTGATAATAAGGTAAAAGGGAATTCTGAACAACTTTTACATAATTTTTAGTGTCGGTCCGTCTGTCTATTTGTCTGTGTGCAATAAATTACACACACATAAAAAAATTGTGGTTTCCCAGTCGAGACAAAAATGTCTATACTGTTTGGACTCAATTCCTAGCTTAGAGTTTAAAGTAGTCAATTTAAATTTATTTTGTTATTATTTATAGTTTGGTTAATATTAGTTGTCTACGGCACTTATTATGGATTTATCAAATAATGATCAGCAGTACTCGGCGAATTTCCAGTGCTCGCATAGGCGCCGCGTCGATTCTAGCGTTGACGCGAGGTTTTAAATATTTAAATTTTTATTTCTTTGTATCTTGATTTTTTTAATGATTCCATTTAAACGAGTAAGGTGGGAAAAAAGTTATCGATAAATAAAAATTAAAAACTTTCGTATTCTTAAAAGATAAAAATCGAATGTCGGTTTTTTCTTTGAAATATCATATATTCATATCTATAGATAATATGTATAGTCAATATTGTTGTGTGTAACAAATTAGTCAAATGTTTAGATTTAGTGACCATTACAAAAATTTCCCTCATAATTCGGCAAAGCCTATGTTTTTGGAAAAATCTCTTCAAAAATAAAAAAATTGGGAGGGCAAATTTAAAAATATATATAAAAAATGGAGGGAAAAGTCTAAATGATATTAGTCTCATGATAAAACTTAACACGCTATATTTATCCACAAAAACTATATTTAAAAATTATATCAAATTATATACAGGGTTATTCACGGAAGTGGCCTATTAAACGTTTATGGAGAACCAATAACTTTGAAAGTCTGCTAATTTGCACTTTGGGGTTTTTGAATATGGGCAATCGATTAAAAATGTTTTCATGCTTGTGCCACTTCCGGTTGTACCGGAAGTGGCAGTCAACTTTAATTTTTTAAATGGAACACCCCATATATTTTTTAATTTTTAAAATTTGCATAAAATTTGCTTTATTTTAATGTATAACACGTTATGTCTATCTCCAGTAGTTTTTGAGTTATTCAAGTTTTTAGCGAAAAATAAGCAAATTCAAGCACCCCTAAAAAAAATAATTTCTCCTTGATTTTTTAAATTGAAGAAAAGTTGTTTTGTATTTTGCTCAATGATGGTTAAGCGAATCATTCTAAGCTAAAATGGAATCCAAAATTTATACAGGGTGTCTGAAAAAGCAGGTCAAACTTAACAAAATTAAAATAGCCATAACTCTTTTTTTTTAAATGACACCCTACATTTTTTTTATTTGTTTAAATAGAGAATTCAATTTTCTTTAAAATAAGTATAGGATACCCTATACCTAACTTTAACCGTTTTCGAGCTATTTGCAAATTAATGTGAAAAAGAAGTATTTTGCAGTATTTCTGCAATTACGTAAATTTTTAAAATTGTATTGTGTTTTTATTTCTTTTAACCTAAATGTTATCGTTCTTATCGTGATAAATTAGTGTAAAATAATGGCAGAGGCTTATTCTTACCCTGTTAATTTGGATTTATTTTCTATTTTTGGTGAAAATGATAAAATAATTAGTAGAACCTGCAGAAACTTTAATACAAAATATCCTGATTTACCAAGAAAGTCATGTAAAAAATTTAGAAGAATACACAAAAATTTTTCGCAATTTGGAAAAGAAAATGCAGTGAAATCTCTTACGAAACCAATTACAAACAACGAAGATAACGAAGTCAATGTTTTGGGTTACTTTTATGCATATCCACATGCCTCAATTCCTGCAGCTAGTTACGACTTGGGAATTTCCTATTCAAGCATCCAAAGAATTTTAAAAAACCACAAGATGTACGATTACAAAAAGCAAAAAATACAGGCCTTAAAACCTAATGATTTTCAAAATAGAGTGGACTTTTGTGAAAATCTTTTGATAAATATTCAAGAAAAACAAAACTTTTTAAAAAGAATAATTTGGACGGACGAGGCTAAATTTTCTCAACAGGGTATTTTTAACAGAAGAAATGTACACTACTGGGCGCATGAAAATCCAGTTTTAAGGTAAATATAATGATCTTTGAGGTAAATATATAAAAATCGATTAATTTTTCTGGCCTATTTTATAAAATATAACAAATTTTAACAGAAATACGGCTTTTTCACAATAATTTGCAAATAGCTCAAAAACGGTTAAAGTTAGGTATAGGGTATCCTATACTTATTTTAAAGCAAATTTAATTCTCTATTTAACCAAATAAAAAAAAATGTAGGGTGCCATTTAAAAAAAATGAGTTATGGCTATATTAAATTTGTTAGATTTGACCTGCTTTTTCAGACACCCTGTATAATTTTTGGGTTCCATTTTAGCATAGGATAATTCGTTTAAGCATCATTGAGCAAAACACAAAACATCTTTTCTCCAATTGAAAAAATCAAGGAGAAATTATTGTTTTTAGGGGTGCTTGAATTTACTTATTTTTCGCTAAAAACTTGAATAACTCAAAAACTACTGAAGATAGACATGAAGTATTATACATCAAAATAAAGCAAATTTAATGCAAATTTAAAAAATTAAAAAATATATGAGGTGTTCCATTTAAAAACTCAAAGTTAAGTGCCACTTCCGGTACAACCGGAAGTGGCACAAGCATGAAAATATTTTTAATCGATAGGCCATATTCAAAAACCCCAAAGTGCAAATTAGCAGACTTTTAAAGTTATTGGTTCTCCATAAACGTTTAATAGGCCACTTCCGTGAATAACCCTGTATATTATATATATATATCAAATAGTATATACCATTTTTCCTTTCGGGAACTGATATGAGAATTTTTGCATTTTTAGTTTAATATCTTAAATAAATCAAAAGTTAAAAAGATAGTAGGCCGAAAAAAATAAAATTGAAATATTATTCAATCCCTACATAGATCTACAGAAATGTTTTTTTTTTATTAAAATATAGATATTTACGTCTGAAGACCGGAAAGTCATAATTTACAAGACGAGCCACCAGGTGGAGTGGGGGGGGGGAATAGTCCCTTAGAGAAAAGCTTGGTAAAAAAATAAATAAATGCTATATACCTAAAACACCTAAAAGGTAAAAAAATACACAAAAGAATATTATATATTTTTTCATGACCGGAGGGGGCCCAAAATTAAAAAATAAAATGTTTACAGCAATAGAAAGTAAAATGACAAAAAATAATAATTATATTTATCAATAACACAGGACCACATAAAAAATAAAGTTAGTTTTTCATAAACGATTGGGGGTAAGGGGGTAGGAATGGGTTAAAACGCCTATTTTTATCGTTTTTTTTGGTTTTAATTTAGTTAATTATTATTGTATTTTATTAATTTAGTACTTATATGAAAGATTTTTTAACACTCAAAATTTTTTATAATTTTTCCCCTAAATTTGGACAAGTTTTGTTGGTTTGTCAAACCCATGCTTAATTTAAACTTCGAAATATTCAAGTTGAGCATCTCTAATTTATCATTTTAAAATCCTACATTCTTAAATTTTTAGTGTTCACTTAATCTGATCTTATCGTTTAAATATTCGTTCTGAACTTTCCACTTATGAAAAATTCAACTTTAACACTTTTTGGTAAAGAAAATATTATTACATCGGCACTTAGTACTACTAAGAGTACCGATGTATTGAAATCAGAAGTCAAAATCTTTGACCATGTTTTTTTCAAATTTCTGGATGTTGTACTTCCTGAGTCAAAATCAGTAAAATAATTCCGTCTGTCTGTCTGTCTGCATGTTTGTCTGTCTGCCTGGGTGTAAACTCGCTAACTCCATTTCTAAAAAGATATCGGTTTGGACTGTTTGAATATTGTTTCTTATCATATTTTGAAGAGCTGATTAGATTTTGGGGGTAAACGATTGGGGGTAAGGGTATAAGAATGGGGTAAAACGCTTATTTTTATCATTTTTTGGTTATAATTAAAAATAAATAATAAAAATATTTAAAAAACTACAGATAAAAAAGTTTGGGGCAAAAAGGTGACATCGCCCCCCTATTTTGTACGCCCCTGTTTAAAATTACCAAATAAAAATTATATGAAATGATAAACGTAAGACATATGCAAAAATTAGTTACTGTGGTTTATAGAGTTCCAGAGATATTAAATAAAAACTAGTTTTTTTATAGGAACTATTTTTCATATTTTTGCACCTAGAATCGCCCTTTTTTTGCAAGAATATAACGTTTTGGAGATACATACTTTCAAAATTTTAATAAATTATGCAAAGCGCAGGTGTATTAATGGTTGCCTATTCACACAAGTTCCTATTTCATAACGTTTCAAATTAGTGCCTAGTGTTTTGACAAGGTGCTTGCAACTTTTTATCTGGTTTGATTACAGTAACCCAAGATTAAGCCGAGAAAATAGAGCTTTTCCATAGCTTTTCCATTTCTGTTACCGCCAATGCCAATGATTACTACTTATAAATCCATTAGAAGGTGTTTTTCCTAAGTAAAAGTCTTGAAAATTCAAAAGAAAAGTTCCTCCATCACATGAAAAAATAATGTTAAAGTCTGCTTTTTCAAATCTCTTCTACTTAAATATTTATATGAACAATTTTAAATATTTACGAGGGTTAAAATGAAATTTACATAAGGGGCACTTTAAAATTAAATTTATTTTGCGTCCTTCATCTAGGATAGACGTATATCACATATTTATGTAACATATTTGTTTGGGCTAAAATGCCCTGAAAAATATTGCATAAATAGCATATTTTGATTAAGGGACGTTGAAACGACGTAAGGTTAAGACAAACTACTTTTTATTAAAAAAGTTTTTTATCCAAAGAAGATTCCATTATAAATTATTTACAGTAAATGGTATATTGCATTTCCCAAATACTTAAAAAACATAATTTTCAAAAAAAAAAAACAAAAAAAAAATACTTTTTTTGAAAAAGACAAATTATAATTATTAAAAAAAATAAAAAAAAAAATTTCAAAAAAAATTTTTTCAAAAAAATACGTTAATCGGAATTTTCTTTCGGCTTTTTTCGATTTAAAAGCTTAACCCCCCATAACTTTATGTTTTTGGGGAATTACTTTCAAAAACAATAGTTATTATTATTATTTTCAGAGTCTCCTTAAATATGGAATCATCTTTTGGGGGAAATGCAGGAATATAGAGTCGGTTTTTATATGTCAAAAAAGAGCACTTCGCAAAATGCTTGGGCTATCGTACAATGAATCTTGTCGAAACAAATTTAAATCAAGCAGGATCCTGACTGTAATCGGGCTATATGTATACGAGTCTGTCTTATTCCTGGTAAAGAATATGCACCTTTTTCGAGGCCTGGAATCGGACAGAGTCCTAGACTATAGTTTTCCAAAACATCGACTAGCCACATATGAGAAAGGATCATATTATTCGTCAATACAGTTTTTCAACAAACTGCCTCTGAGTTTAAAAAGTTTAAAAAACAATAGGACTAAGTTTAAAAATATTCTATACAACTACATTTGCGACTTAGAACCATATAGCCTGGAAGAGTTTCACTCATCTGTTTAAACAACTTTTTATATTAAGTATATTATTTATTTATTTTCTGTTACTTTTAAATATGTATTTTTTTTAAATGTGTTTTAAATTGTCCGTATTTTTATATTTATACATGCATTTTTTTCTGCAAGGCAGGTTTTAGTAAGCCAGCACCACTCTTTTTGACAAACTTTCAATAAATATTTTTAGTTAATTTTGTATCAGAAGTGTTTATGCGAAATAAAGATTATTATTATTATTATTATTATTATTATTATTATTATTATTATCTTCCCCTCGTAGAACTTGTTTCTTCCTGAAAATCTCAAGGCAAACGGATTGTTTGTTCTAGAGGTATCGTGTTCACAAAAACCGTGACATTGGACAAACGGACAAACATTTGAAAAAAAAAGTTGCTTTTTGTTTCATGAAGCAAATTTATATGCAAAATTTTTTGTCTACGACGATTTTTTTTTTGAAAATTCGAAACTACCATATAATATTATTCTAGCGCAGGCGCTTTGAATAATATAAAAATAAAAAGAGGAAGAAGAAGAAGAAGAAGACAAAGAAGAAAAACAACAATTTAAGAAAATAAATGTAGCAATAATTTGAATTATAATCAATATCATAACCTCTAAAAACGTATATTTCTTTTAATTTCCTTCCGTTTTATTGAAAATAATACCCATATATCATGTAAAATTGTTTGCATATTTAATAAAACAGCATTTAATAAATTTTCTGTTTGCAAATAAATCACATTGGGTGAAACATTGTTATCAAATAGAGTGTTCAAAATGTAATTTCGTAAACATTTCTAAATGTATTGATAAATTTATTTATTGATAAATTCATGCGGTAGGTATTTTGATGAATTAAATCAAAAATCATGCAAAATATATGATACTCAATGAAGCACGCGTGTATATTTATGCCGAAGAGGGCCTTCTTACAGGTTAGAGGTTAAAAACTGGTTTTCATCAAGTCAAAGTTTTTCACCTCTTATTTTTCTCTTTCTCTTTCTCTTTCTTTTTCTTCTTCTTCTTATTTTCCTTCTCCTTTTTCTTCTTATTCTTCTTATTCTTCTTCTTCTCCCACTTCTTCTTATTCTTCTTTATCTTTTTCTTCTTCTTCTTATTTTTCTTCTGATTCTTCTTATCAAAACAGCGTTATTTTTTACAATATTATCCACATTAACGAACAGTTTCTATACTTTGTTAGTAAAACAAACTATAACTACACTACCAGGGTGCTACCCTGGTAGAAAATAACGTTAGAACGAATTGACCTAATGTTGGATAAATGTGGTTTGAATGTATTTAGGACTAACGTTAGGGATTCTAACTTTAAAAATCTGGACATTTATACACGGAAAAAAAAATTATAGCTAGGAGCGCTATAACACACATACCAAGCAAATTATAATCGCTTATTATATAAATACAAGGCTTTCTCTTACAATTATAGCAGTCAGTGTAAAAATTTATATGAAATACTTTAATTGTTTAGTGAATAATAAAATATAACAAATAGTATGGCATTTGTAGCTTAAATAGATTTAATTATTGTCCGTGCTAATAATTTTTATAATATAATAAAATTTCTGTAAATTTATAATAGTGCCTGTAATAAATATAATCGTGTCTGTAATATATATAATCATTTCCAATTTATTTTTAACATTATTAGTTATTGTGTCCCTTATAATCTATAGCTTAAATCACTATAATTTGCCACTGTTACCAAATATCTTATAATGTATAGCGCAGAGCCCACTAATTTCTTTCCGTGTAGATTAAAACCAAAAAGTAGCTCGTTTGTATAGAATATAGATAACTAAATTTTTCTTTACTAATGCTAAAACAGTTTTTTATAAATTTATTTATATTTAGAGCTGAAAAACGTATAAATACTGTAAAACAAGGTCCTTTTTCGAGTAAGTACATACATATTTATCATCTCTAACATGCCTAGCGAAGTTCAAAACATATTTCGCATTCATATATTTTAATATAAAACATAGTAATTCTCAGAACTGAAATGCGATTTTAAAAAGTCAACATACTGAAAATATAGTGAAAATATACTGAAAATTTACTGAAAATATCTATATGTATAAAATTTTCTTCCTTTATGTACACATGAGTTGACTATAAATATAGATACGCGCTATACATGTTTAGTGAATTTTCAATAAGTCATTGAACACTTTCACTTTAAATCTTGAAGTTTGATAAAAACTGATAATAAAAAAAGCGTATGAAAACAAGTTGAGGCTTAACTTGTTTGTTAACTCTTAAAGTTATGATATCTGAGAGTTCTTATCTTGTTTCTGCTATATTTATTCGAAGAGAATCGCCAGGACGATATGAGATTATAATCGATACGTACATACTTACTAAAAACTACAAACTTTACCTAAAAACAGCTGAAATTGTTATTGTGCCACAGTATTTTCTTATTAGTTTGTTAATTTTTTGTAACTTTGTTCTTTACTACTATTACCAGTACTCTGGGACATGGGTTCCTAATATTTTCAGTATGAAATCTTTTTAAAAATTAATAATAATTTTTTTTTCACTACTAGCTTTAGAATATACCATTATTTATCATGTTTTCAGACTGTGAAATCAATTTTCTTCACCTATGGCAATAATAATTTTTTCTCTCCTAGTAGGAGTAACTTTTATAAACAACTGATTTCTGTCACTTTAGATTTTTCAGTTATTTATGCAATTTTTACTAATTAAACCCAAGAAAATAGTTTTAAATAACTTTCTATTTATTAAATATAATTAATTATATATATTACCAATTAATACAATCAATAATTAGCTAAATATTATGAAAAAAAAATTAAAAAAAACTAAATTTTTAAACGTCAGTTCAAAGTATTTATTTGAGCAAATGTCATTGATCAAGGCTACTTGATTTTTATGAAAATTTCAATAAATATCATTTCTGTTAATAATTTATTTTATTATTTGAATAAAAATAGTTAAACAGTGCTAGTAGTGAAAAAACTAATATATAAACCACGGTAGAGAAAACTATTATAGCCTCGCACCTCTACCTTGGTATATAACTACTATTTTAAAGGTCCTAAGGTTTATTTTTTGCCCATCAGAAAAAAGACATGTTTATGTTTAATGTAGTAAAGTTTCAGGCAATTACAAGTAAATTTTAATGCAGTAAAAAATAAAATATTAATACTTGGCTCACCCACCTTACTTAATTTAATATGGAGAGTGTTTTTAATAACATTAAAAAAAATTGATTAGTTTAAAACGTGGGAGAAGCATCATAAATACGAGATTATTCTTCCTCACGTGGTGATTTTTTTATGTCGTGATCTGGCAAATTATTTGAAAAAAAAAGCCAATAATTAGAAAAGAGCAGAAAGTTAGAATTTCAAAAGGAACGCAAAATTATCAAACTGGCTTACTAGAAACTTAGTTCTCAGTTAAATAGAAAGCCGCTCATTATTCAAAGAAAAAATTATTGATTTTTCGGCCTGCAATAAATTAAAGCAACCCGAATGTTTTCTTCTAAATAAAAAGTTAAAGTTGAAGTTAACTGGGCGAATATATTGGTATAATATGTGGTGTCGCGGCCCGTTAATCTGTATAATAAGGCCGTTTGTCAACGTCGCCGGCGTCGAAAAGGAGGCCGGGCCTTAAGTGGAGAAAGGCCGTGCCTGCCGTCGCGACGCGTTGCTCTTTTTAAAACTATTTACCAATAGATTATTTATCCATTCTGGAAAACTGTCCATTTTTAATGTTACGCTTTCTTATAGTGAAGTTATAATATATAAAATAAAATAAGGGAAACATATAATCAGACTTCACAATTTTTTATTAAATATTTGTGACTGCAGTTTCGTAAGCATAAAGCTACATCATCAGACAATAAATAAATAAATAAGTTAAACAAATAAAAACTATAACATTGTAAGGTTAGGAATGACAATTTGTTTAACTTATTTATTTATTTATTGTCTGATGATGTAGCTTTATGCTTACGAAACTGCAGTCACAAATATTTAATAAAAAATTGTGAAGTCTGATTATATGTTTCCCTTATTTTATTTTATAATAGATTATTTAGTGGGGTGCCCAGTCAAAAGTAAAAAACATTGAATAAAACTTTACAATTTAACAAAATGTATTAGATTATATTCGTATTTATCTTGACAAACGCAGTTCAGCCATCTTGCTTCCCGGTTGCGCCATCTAGCGGAAATTATTGATTTTTGATGCAGACCAGTAATATTTAGTTTACAGGTCTAGACCTGTAATCACGTACTTTCCGAGCTTTATTAATACATGTAATGTATGTATTACATATACAGTTGTGAATAAAATGGTTTTTTAATTTTTGCCATAACTCGGAAGAAAATGGGTTCCATTTATTTGAAACTTAATTTGGTAATAACAGAATGGAAGAAGAATATGGTTAATCCCAACTGGAGAATAAGAAAAGGTTCAAAAATATTGGGGGTATAACTAATTTCCAAACAAGTCTATTTTTACATAAGCCACAGTTTTTTGATCAATAACCTTAAAAATATATTTTATCCACGGCCGTGATTAATAGGCCTATTAATCACGTGTCTGTAAAAATGAAACGTTTAAAAATTAAAATGACTGTGGATAAAGTATAGAATTCTACTCGCGTATAACAGCTGTTAATCAATGAGGGTGAATTTTGGGACACGAGCCGAAAGGCAAGTGGCCTAATCACCCGAATAATTATACGCTCATTGAATAATATACTATTAACATATTTAAACTAGAAGAAAAAATAGATTGATGGAAAATTTAATCAATATTTTTAGAAGATAAATTTGGAATATCGTATGGAAAAGGCTAAAAACGTGTTTGCTGGTTTGGACTTTCCCTATAATTGTCTCCACTGTTTTTCTTGACAGAAAACATCACATTGAGGCACTCTAATATGAGACTTTTTATTAAAAACAGGCTAACAGTAGTAGTTTAAATAATAAATTGACTAATTTTATAATAATATTACACGGAAAGAAATTAGTGGGCTCTGCGCTATACATTATAAGATATTCGGTAACAGTGGCAAATTATAGTGATTTAAGCTATAGATTATAAGGGACACAATAACTAATAATGTTAAAAATAAATTGGAAACGATTATATATATAACAGACACGATTATATTTATTACAGGCACTATTATAAATTTACAGAAATTTTATTATATTATAAAAATTATTAGCACGGACAATAATTAAATCTATTTAAGCTATAAAAGCCATATATTTTATTATTCACTAAACAATTAAAGTATTTCATATAAATTTTTACACTGACTGCCATAATTGTAAGAGAAAGCCTTGTATTTATATAATAAGCGATTATAATTTGCTTGGTATGTGTGTTATAGCGCTCCTAGCTATAATTTTTTTTTTCCGTGTAGTTCGTTTTTGTTTTGATAAAGTTTTATATTTATGTAGGTAATTTAGGCAGTGTCGATTTAATTAACATATAAAATTAAATTTTTCATTAAAACACATTAAAAGTTTTAATGTTCCACTTCGGAATAAAATATTAATTAATACGGTTCTGTTCCATCGAGTCTCTAGGTCCTCGTAGCGTTGTGGTCCTAGTGGGCTTCTGCTCTGTCCACTATACTTTTCATGACACACTCTTACAAGTCTATAGGCTAGAATAGTATATTCTATAACTAGTATGGAATAGACAATAGCGGAAAGTATGTAATACGAGCCGGTAGGCGAGTATGACGGTCCTGCGAGCGCGGAATTACTACTCCATACGTGTAGACTATACTTTCTCTTCGACTGCAAATATGAAACACTGTATGGCTTTAAACTGCGGACAAAGTTAAAAAGCATGTTTCTTGTGACTCGACATTGTAAATGCAACAAAACACATATTTTTAAATAAAGCAATTAATGGTATTCAATAATTTTATCAAATCACTAGTTAAAAAAGATTTTTATGTAATTTTAGCACATATTTACAAATTATAATGCAAAAATTGAAGGTTATGTCAGATTGTTGTGACAATACTTTAAATTTTTAATGCAATAAATATTATTATTATTATTATTATTATTATATCAGGTTTAAATATTTAACAATAGATGAAGCAGTTTTAATTTTTTGAACTAAATTCATAAAAAACTAGTCAAATATTAAGAAAAACTAATAAACTTTATGTAATTTTAACGCAAAACTTTAAATTGCATTAAATTATTCAATATTTCATGGTAAAATATATATATTTTTGCTAACTTTAGCAGTTTTCTTTACTTTTATAAACAAGAGATGGCACTACATGTGCTCATTCTAACACTTGATACGGAATAGTCATACCGTAACTAGTAGGGTCACTCGATCGGTTGTTGCTTTGTCAACTTTGTGTGTTAGTATGTTTTGGTGGTTGGTTGGTTTGGGCCTTTTATTTAGGCGAAAACTACCAGAAACCCAAAGGACTAACCACCAAAACACTAGACAAAGCAACAACTGATCGAGTGACCCTAGTATCTAGAGCTGGAATGGATTTATATATGTTTGAAAAGTGTGTGTAAAATAATAAAAATACTCTTACCTCCCTAAAACACCGCAGGCCGCTATGTACTGTATCTCAATAAGAGTCGCCCATCCAAGATCTGACCTGAAACAAAAATGCTT